>WTSP01016992.1:30807-44880 GCA_025331215.1 Actenoides lindsayi
GAAAGGAAAGGAAAGGAAAGGAAAGGAAAGGAAAGGAAAGGAAAGGAAAGGAAAGGAAAGGAAAGGAAAGGAGGTGAAATTGCTAAAATATCCATATTCAACTTTTAAAAAGCTCAGCTCAGAAATGGGACTTTATTTAGAAATTTAATTCTACACTAAAACGTATTTTTACAGAAGAACAACCTCAGTTAGAAAACTTGTTCTGAAAAGATATTAGCTGAACTGAAACACTTTTTTTTGCATTGTGGTGTCACAAAGTTTTCAACACAGACATTTATGCAAACTCCATGAAATAAGCTTTGGTTTTAATTTTGGAATTTCTCACAGGATGGAAGGAAATTCCCGGCCTATTATAGGCACCATGCCAAAAGCAAGGTGAAGTAACAGTCTCAGCACTGGGTTATGAGGAAGTGGTTAAGCCAATATTATTTTGTGCAATATGGCTCTAATGACGGGCTTCTGTTTGTTTTGCAGTGTCTCACTTTATATCTATGATTTATTTTATCTTCTTTAAGATTTCTTGCATTCTGGTGTCTGGACTTCCCATTTGTGGATCCTACAGGATCTGCAAGGCTTTTGGAACCAGTTCTGCTGAGAGGGGGCCCCTTCAAAGTGTAAGGAGGTTTGCAGAGGTTGCCCATGTACATCAAACAGCCTTGTAAAAATTCTTGGACCTCCCAAACTAAGAACTTACCCATACTCTTACTTCTCCAATAACAAAATGTACCCTTGCATCAATAGGATCAGAATCAGGCTCTTAATTAGGAGAGAGCGAATGGGAAGATCAGCTTCCCATCTCCAAACCCCCGCCAGTTAAGGTCTGGCAGACCTCAGCTGCTGGCAATAGTTTATTATACATGAAACAAGCACATATCTGCTGTTTATTGGATTTCACAAAAAAATAATCACTTGGGAAAGAAATCTTACAAGCACTTTATTCTCTGCTGCATCCCTTTCACGTATATGATCTAGATTTCTGTACTTGTCACTAAATGGTTCTTCTAATGAAAAATGTTCACTTCCTTATGGCAAGGTAGTAAAATGGAAAACAAGATGACATAATCAAAATCTGTTAATAGGCAGCTTGGTGCCCTTTTATTAGCACAGGCAATATTCCCATTGATACTGCTACGCACTGTTATTGAGGAACTTGTAGTATCAGATTCTCTCAAAAGATTTCTTATTTTCCCTTATTTAAAAAATGAAAAATCATAAAATGTTGAATTGTTATGACTGTGCACTTTGCAGATGAGGCTTTCTAGAACTAGTGGCTTTTTATGAAAATCTGAATTTTGGATAGAGGTTCCAGTCTTTAGGTGTATTTGGCATTGTGCTCTCAGAGCCTCTGTGTGGCCTCATGGGGAGACCAGAGGATGCAGGTAGAAGTGGGGCCCCACTCCACAGTCAATCCATGAGAACCATCCAAGGCACCCTTGTAGCTCTTCCTCATATTTATCTGCAAAAATATCCTCACAATTTTAAGTACAAGACTATGAAAAATGCAATGATAAACAGAGGAAGGTACAACACAAAGTCCCAGTTTCCCCATTCGGAGGGGAGCAATGCATTCCACCAGATTTCTGTTTCACAAAGCAGCACAGGGGAGAGCATCAAAAAAAGAATTTTGAGTTCAAATTTGCATCTGGTTCTGTTTTTCCTTTGGTTGGATGATTTCTGATCTAGCACAAATTGTTTTCAAGATCAAGAATAAAAACACTAGGACTAAACATTTTAATCTGACACACTAAACATTGTAAAGACCAAGTGGCTCTTTCTCTTCTTATGGGGAGAAACGTGTGATGCAGAGGGTATAAAAATAACACAAGCAGAATCAGAATACAACATCAGACTTGATCATAAAATACATTACACAAATTAATTTATTTCATAAGATTGTTGGCTTTGGGGGAGAAGTTCAGCAGCTTTTTAAGACTAGAAGACAGGAGGTTGCAAGGTAAGCAAAATAAGTGTCTGGAGGAATTGATGCAGGTAGGAAGTGCCTTGGCACTTGTGCAGTATTGATAAAGTGGCACAGGCTTGTCACATCTGCCCCAAACTATCCCTGTTTTCTGTAAATGTTTCATGTTTTTAAGCTACTTATCATTGTCTGGCTCCTAGAAATGTCAAAATACAGGGCAGGAGTAGGGTTAATTCATTTTGAGCCTCTTCTGTGATGGTGCTTTAGATATAGAAACAGTGTAATAGAATTTTTGTAACCAAATGGGATAACATGAATACAGGTGTTTTTCTGCCACTTTTAAATCATGAAGACTACTCTTCTACTTCTGATTTCAGCAGATGGTTGAAATGCCTGGAGGAACCCAGAGGAAAATGCTGCTTTAACAAGGTACGCTCAGGCAGCTGCTCCTGGCAGGCAACTATTTGCTTCCTTTGAACTTCTGCTGATGCTCTAGAGCAGACTGGCCAGGGAAGTACTGCTCCATGTCCAGTCTAATCTCAAAGTATGGGTAGGTTGAAAGGTACAACCTCATCACTTCTGGATTCCTAGAGATGAACAATTTGGGAAATGACCTGATATGATCCTTCTTTGTTTTCTTTCTTTTCTACTTTTCAGCCTACACTTATTATGTGCACCTGAGAGCAAACTGTGCCTCCCAAAATTTAGGTAAAAAACCCCAGGAATTTAGCATTAGAAAAAGGTCAGACTTTGGTATCAACACAATACTGAAACTCTCTTGGCTTTATGCTGTAGGTGATGGTGACTGTAGCATCACAAAATATTTCACAGGTGGGAACAACACTTCTGGTTCAGGGGGACAAAGAAAGTTACCAAAGCAGGATTGATGGTAGAAAAAGTAAGGTGAGGAAAGAACAGACTGACAGCAATGCATCACCCCATGAGAGACACAGAGCACACGTTGGCTAACGACCAGGACAAGCAAAACACTTCTAGCAAAAATAGACAGTCAGTAGGCTGATGGTAACATCAAGGGTTCTGCTCATCTGTAAAAATTAAAGAGTGCGGAAACACCTAATCTGCGTTCATTACCTTCTCTAGATGGCTAGGAAGATCAGACAGTAGCTGGAAGAGTAAACTGCTATGTTTTCAGCAGTGAGATCAGAAAAGACCTTTTTGAGAGAGTTTACATAAAATGTACTTCTTTGCATGAACTACTCAAACTGTCTCTTGAACAATTTTCTGAGCCATTGGTTGGACACATTGGGTGGAGACCCAGGAATTAAATCTTTTTGTAATCAATTCCCACTGAATCCATCCTTAAACTGTAACTAGAGTCAGATCTGTGATTTTTTTTTTTTTAAATATTTGTGGAAAAGTAAAAATATCATTTAAAGAATGCATATAATGAACAAAGCAGTTGATCTCTGTGGTAGGCTTGGTGCAAATCATGATCCCAGATGCCAGGTCATCTTAAGAGGTTTTTGTGGAGTGTCTTCCAGTCAGTGACTCAAAAGGATGCATACAAAACCACTTGTGATGAGTAAACTGACAAAAGAAGAATTGCCTGAGGCCTATAGGAGTTGTGGAGAAAGGTGAAGAGTCAGCTGTACGTGTACAAGAGTTGTAAGCTGGTCTTTCAGCTCCCAAATGACCCGTTCTTCTCACTGTCTCAAATAAGCAAAAGCTAAACACAGGGCAGAGCTCAACTGCAAGCATTAGAAACATCAGGAAAGAACTGGCAGTGCTTCAAAGGTTGCTCTGGTCATTTGTGAGGCCTGTGATCCGATGGGGGGGTTCTAACCATGGTGCCATTTCCAGGTATAACCACTGTATTAACATGTTTGAGCTCAGTGCAGATGTGCTGGGACAGGGGGGCAAGGGAGAGACACCCCCCTTGCACCTCACCCCATCAGTGCCACCCATCAGCACTCAGACTGGCAATGGGTCATGAACACCAATGAGAGCCTGGCTCTGCTCCCCCCATCCAGACCTGGGGCTGTCCTCAGCCTAAACAAGTGTTTCAGTACTGTATGAACACAGAGGCTTTTCTTCATGTGTCAGACATAAATATCTCCCCGCTCTTTCTATTTTTTTCTGGACTTCAATAGGGCAGACAGCCTGTTGCAGCTCCATTTGCTTTGATGGAAGTTAGTTTGGCATCCGTGGCTTCCAGTATTTCTGCAGCTCCACTCTGTTGATGCAAATTGTCCCCCAAAACACTGGAGTCCTGTCTTTAGGTCCTTCACTGGGTAGCATGTGACAATTTCAAGCTGTCTTTGTCTCTGAGCTCTGCACAGTCAGTCACTATCACAGAGTGTCAGGTGTCATAAAGGGAAGCACGAAGATCACAGGTAAGTGCAAACATAAATATTACCAGCACAGGTGGCTCTCCAAATGCTGAGCATAACTATATACAACTCAGGCATACCTTGGAGCAATAATCCTGCAAACACTCACATACATATCTTTGTTTTTTCATATAAATGGATGTGAGACGGGGCTTTGGCTGATCAGCAAGTGAGCTGCCTGTCTCTCAGCAGCCAGTGCACCTGTCTTCATTCTGGTTTTAATTTAGCCAGCTTCATTTTTTTTTTAAGTTTAATCTTAACATTTCAATAGTTTATAAAAACCTTCATTCACACTGATGAGGAAGAAGTTAGTTTTAAAAAGAAGCACAACACCTTGGTGTTCTGTGGGAAACAGGACCTAAGCCTGCAAGATACAGAGTGGATTTATTTGCAGGAAGTGAGTAGGTACTCAGCAGTTCGGTACCTCTCAGGATCTAAGTATGTTTCTAAATAGCTTGGCCTGCCCTATCCGTCCCCCTCATAAATTGGCTAAGTTGTGAAATAAAAAAAGACAAATTTCTATTTATCTCCCTGGAAAACATGGGTTGTATTCTCTGCTATTTAAAGCCAAAGGGTCAGAAAGGGAGTTATCTGCAGTGACATGAGCTGAAATATGATTGTGAAAATATAAAGATGGAAAATACAACGTACCTTGCCAATTATGTGCCACAGTTAGCATTACTTCACATCTCTCTATAAGGGTCATAACTCATAGATAGAAAAAACGAAGAACTCTTCCTCTGCCTGCTTTGGGCTGTGCCTCCTCCTTCCTTGGTAGACTATGTATCGTCTTGCAGGTTTTATATTTTTATCTTTCTTTAACCTAGCATTTGTGATTAATAAAAATGGTAGCTTAAATCATTGAATTATCCCTCTCCTGTTTTTATTCTCCCTTCTGTAATGGTTCAAAGTTTTGAGGGGTTTGGTACCTTAAAATATTGTACTGACTTGAAATGAAAATTACAGTTCCCTATAAATTGGCAGCATGTTCTTTGCTAATATTAGTACTAATTAGTAAAATGAGTTGCTCTAAGAGGCATTTGAGACTTTGGGGGTTTAGTCACTGCCCACTTTAACAAGCTAAAGTTTGTTTCATCAGCACGTGAAATTCTTGAAGAGGAAATGCTCCAGGTATAGTGATTATTTTTGAAAATACCCTCTTTAAACTTGCAAAGTTTAAAGGCACGCACATTACAAAAATCACAGCCAGTAGTATTTCAGAGTTCAAACAACAGTTTCACAGTTTCAGGTGTCTCTGATCCCTCCACACCATTGCCTTACTGTAGAAAACGTAGCACACTGACCCTGTGAGAGGAGATGGCACTTCTGCCTTCCTAATGAAATGTAATCTTTCTGTTTCTCTGAAACATGTACTCACAAGACACATCTGAAGGCAGGTATGAAAACCTTCTGATGGGAATTCCAACTGCAGTGACCTTGGGGCAATGTTTTATCTTACTGTGACAGTCCCTGCTGAGAAAGATTGACTTTTTGGCATAAAGCAGCATGCTGGGGTTTGGATGTTCAGGCCGTATTTCAGCCTGGCCTCTCTTTTGCCTACAAATAACTGTGCAAGATACTGACATTAAAAACTGGCTGTAAAGGCTGGAAACTTAGCACAGAAATGCAAATTCTGACTTTGCTTGAATAGATAGCAAGACTCTTGCTAATCACAGTATTTCCTTATGTATATCTTGAGGGCTTCACAGCAGCGCTCGTTCAGAAAACAGAGTATTTATCAATCTTTCTTCTAAATTTTGACTACACTGAATACTGCAGCAGCACTTAGAACATAGTTTCCTGCAGACTTGTGCAGGTAATCTTCCATGCAATATAAAACCAGCAAGCAAGCATGATGATCTACCAGTTTTTGTTTGCTTGATCTGTTATTCTGTAATTCAAAGAACCAAGCTTTAAAACTTGATGTGAGAGACTACACCAGAATTTAAAATAAAAAAAACTGTAGAAAATGATTGAAGATGAAATCCTCCCTGGAATGCACCTGCACCAGAATGTTTTCAAAAGTGTTTGCCTTTAATACAGTGACAAAACAAAGTTTTACTCTATTATTTTTCTTTTAACTCTATCATTCCAGGTAGGAGAATGAGCTTAGATCTTGTTCTCCTTTGCATACTTGCAAACAAGATAGTTCCTGATAGCTACTGAACAAGCTGGTTAAGGGTTTGGCTTGTAAGATAATTGCCATTTGTTTCAAAAGACAAGAGTGGGAATGTTACCTCTTCCTTTACATCGTTGAAGCCGTAGGAGAAAAGTTTATTTTCATATATAGAAAATAAATCACTGCTAAATTCAGTCCAGTGGGCAGCATAGATTTAAAAATCTACTGTATAAAGGAGAGCTAACAGTCTCTCCTGTTCCCATGTGCACATCTGGGTGCATCTGCAACCATCCCTGAGTTAAAGGCCATTGTGCACAGCATACAGAGATGCTGAGCTGCCCTTCCATGCTCCAAGTTTTTAGTCCATGTGGCTTCTTATTTTGATTTCAGTTTTCCTTATTCACATGAGTGATGTCAGGTGGATGAAGGTACCAATGTGATTATACTGACAGATTTTTCAGTGTAAAAGAAACCAAGGAATTGATGCATTTTAGTAAGACCAGGATTAAAGCTTGGTTGAAACCACTTTTGTTATAGTCTTCTTTGGAGAACACATCTCCATAGCCTTCATCTGACTCACTCCATCCTCTCCCATGCAGGGTCCACAACAAGGCTGTAGTGCCTTTATCTTCATAGATCTGCACTGAAATGAGTTTCCACTTTGCTCTGTAACTTTGAAGAGATGCAGTCAAACAGTTTGTATTATTTTTACTTGGGAAGTCTCATTTAATAGTGGCAGTGCTACTCAGTTATCATCAAAGGACACAGGGTTTTATTTCTGCCCTATGATGCCAATGTGGTGCTGTCTTCTCGATCATGTGAAATGTGTGCATATCCTAAGGCAATTATTTGAGATAGTTACTCCTTGGCTGGGGATTATCACAAACATCGAAGTTACTGTTGACCACCTGTTAAAATGGTTGCACACTACAAAATGGGCTACTAAGGCACCTGGTGAAAAGCCTTTGCCATAGCACTTGCTCTTTCTGTGATCCACATCTGATTTTGATCTTTCAACCCAAATCTGATTTTCAGATTCTGTCAAAGGCATCTCTGGTTGCTCAAAAGTTTAGCCTTGAACCACATTTCACCTTAAGTGGTTTTTTTAACCTATCATACTTTAAAACCTTGGATTTGATTGTGGCTATCTTCAGGAACAGAACTGCTGACCACTGTAACAAATACGTTCCTTTTTAAAAGTGTCCGTAATTGCAGCGTTGCGTCATCTCCACGGTTATTTTAAAAATTCTCTTTGTGACTTTACATTATTAATAAGGTGTCTACAGAATTGTCTAGAAAAAAAAAAAAAAAAGTCCTTGTGTTCATCTTGATGGCAACTTTATAATTTTCTGCTGTAACTGGCCCAAGTCCTCAGCCGGAATAAACTGATGTTGCTTCCACTGTTATTTCTCTTCATGTTATTGACACTAATGTCACCAGCTGTCACAATAAGATATCCAAAATATTTCAATAGGGAAGAGTCTCTCTTTTGGAGAACAAATGAGATAAAATGACACAAGAAATGGAGAGTATATGTTGTGCACTGGTTGGAAGCACATTGTAACAGGCTGGAAATTGACATCTTGTGATTACAAATACACTGTATGAAGCATGAATGAATTTAAATGGTTGCTAACTATATCTCTACAATTGAATCATCACTAGAAGATTAATTATATGTGAATTTGTTAAAATACAGATGGACACATGCTACAGATTAGAACAGGAGAATTTTGTTTGATGCTTTCCTTCCACTGAGTTCAAAGCGTTTCAGCAAGGCTAGTATCCCTGTTGTTACCTTAAAAATAGAGAAAGAGAAGCACAGAGGAGGAGAGTGCCATGGTCCCTCAGCCACACAATAGCAGAGCCACAAGGAGGATTTAGGCCTCCCAAATCAGCATGCGGTGTCAACACGAGAATTTAAATAATTTGGGTAGATTTTCATAATATTCACAAAACAGATTGACCAGTAAAAGTAATGAAACCTGGGTTTGAAGAGATTTAGCTTAGTGCGCCATCAAAGTCCTGGGTTGGGAAATAGTTCACAAGAACCTGTGGTATCCAAGGGAACTTATTTGTATGGGCTAACACACGCAAATCCTATTAGCATAAGAGTTACTTAGGCACATCCTCCCAAATTGATATTAGACACTGCTCGCCGCTCGTACTCAGCAGCGCAGGAGCAGGGCGAGCCACGTTACTGTCATTCTGAAGTCATCTACTAATCATAGAGCCAGTGCATCAGGGTTACTCCAGCAGCAGAGTGAAGCCTCTCATTGAGAAAGCGGAATGAGGTCATGTGTGGACCGCCGACTCTACTGCAAGTGGCAAGACAAAGGTGCCCCATGTACGTCCAAGGTAATAACTTTAAGGATGCAATTGTCCGAGAAATATAATCAGCCTTTGAATGCTATAAAAGGTATTCACATATTAGTTGCTGTTTGAATAGTATTTTGTAAAACACAACATGCAAAGTCCTGAGAATCTAGAGCTGTGGCTGCTAATTAAAATAGCTACAAGGGCACAGTATCTTTACCCTAATGTTAACCTGGGTTGTTCTTTTGCACAACAACCATAAAATAACATAGGGTATACAGTCCTTCATGTCACACGTCTCTCTCTTCCCTGTTAAACGTAAGACACACAGGCCTGATCTCCTTATGTTTGTGGGCACCAAATCTGACTTATGGCTTCATGGCAAATAGGTTTTACCCTTTTTAACCAGAGCAAAATGTTAGCCTTTATTTCTCTGAATGGTAACCTAAAGCACACCCTGACACAGAGATCCTAGGGAAAGAGAGAGCAATGAGATGCTTTTCCCTTGCAGCTGAAGAATGATGAGCTGTGTCAGATATACTAGGTTTCTATACATGCTGATAGGGAAGAAGTAGAAGAACAAGGAAACAACCTGAACAGGAGTGGCTACGTTATAATATTTCATGGTGTTTGAGGGCCTGAGTACTTTTATCCTTGAGACATCATGAATGTCTTGTGTGTAAGTCAAATTCACCACTGCAGATTTCAAACCTGTGTGATTTTTGTCAACCTTTATTTTCAGATGTAAATGTATAACCTGCTTAAATGTGAAGGTTTTGGTTATTCTTAAAATGAGTTTTATAATTTGGATGCTGTTCAACATTTGATTGTGTTCCGAAACCAACGGTGAATTTGCCCTAATCCATCTTAGCCTCATAATGGATGGATAGATAGAATGTATTAAGAGTTATCACCTCAAAGACAGATCAAAGTCTACTTCCTTTAATATTGACTTCCTTTAAAAGGGCCTAAATATAACCTGCTAGCTAAATAATTCAATTTTGGGAGGGCGGGAGGAACTGAGCGCATGTTTATATGACAGACCACAATAACTTTGCAGTTTTATGATTTGCTGGAGAAGAAGAAATCCTTCTCACATTTTCTGTTTAAGGAAATGTTACTCTTAGACTAAATGAGCCCAAACCTGTCAGCCATCCAAATGGACTCTTCACTGACATCAGTGGCAAACACTTGTATGGATCACTGACAGGAACAGCTCTGCTCAAGGAATAGAAACAATGAGCTAATCTGAATAAATGGTCCATTTTCAGATGTTTCACAATGTTGTGCAGGGTGGATTTTACATTCCCTATTTTACTCACTCTATTTGGTTATCAAAGGTGTTGAAAGATCAGTAATTCACACAGGGATTTCAAATTTAGTTGTCTCATTCTTTTTCTGTTCTTTCCTTAAATACCTCTGTATTTTGGAAAATACACATATCAGTGTGCACATATGTGATAAAATACACATTTGTTTGATGCAGGTGTTCTCAGGAGCTCTGGAGAAGAATGGCAAAGCTGTATCCCTGCTTTTCATGAGAAGGCAAGGAATGATGTACGAGGGACATATCCTGCCATTTGTCCAATATCACTAAACAGTACCTGGAGCCAGTCCAGTCCAGAGGATTTCCCAACAAGCTAGAAGCCAGAGCATGACTGCTGTATGACTGTTCAGGGCTCTTCTAGCTTCTGTCCTCAGTCACTTCCGTTCTCATGAAAAATCCATGTTTTCTACCATGCTAAGCATTGTTTGATGGGTTTTCCAGTTTTTGCATCTACATTTTAGATGGTGGGGAGACAGAAAGATCTCAAGGCTGGAAACCATAGATGCCAACTTCAATTTCTGGGTGCGGAATGCCATTCTGTGAGTGACTAGCTTTCAGTGATGGCTCTAAAAATGGCTATATCTATATTTGGAAAACACTTTTCCTCAGCCTTTGTATTTTAAGTGCTGTAGGATCAACAGACACTGAGTAAGCTCTGCTCCTTTGTGTTTTGCAGTACAGGCACATCAGCATTTTAACCTCAGCTCTCTTTCCTCGGCTATTTGTGTTTGTCATTATTAATGCTGTTTTAGTTAAGAATTGAGATATATTTTGTGCTGCTGCAATAACTGAAAAAAATGGAAACTGGAAATGGGACCTTATGCCTGTTGATTGTAACAGGTTTTGTAACTGCCCTGACATCTCAAACCACATTCCTTCTGGTGGAGAGAGGTCACTAGATATAGTTGCTATAAAATAACTGGTTTATGTATCAGAAGTCTCTCATAATGAGACTGACTGACAGACCTCAGTCCCGACAGGCACAAACATCAGGCCAGTATCACTGCTGAGGTGCCTGCACCCCAGAAGCATAATGCTAGCCCCACTCAGCATTCAGTCCCTGACCACTACCTTTAACCAGAACCAAACACCTTTTCTGCATCCTTAAGTACATGAATCAGGCTCCTGTCTTGAGCACACAAACAGAAAACCTTTCAGAAAGGCTTTGTGAGGGCAGGACAGTGAAATACTGTGGTGGAAACTAGTACATGTGGAAGTGTTTCCTGAATGGCAGCAAGGGCAGAGGCAGGTACCCTGCCAGGAAGAAGCATAGATGTCAGTCATGTTGGTAACAACAGCCACAGCAAACACACTCAAGACGACAGTTTGCCCTGGCTGCCACAAGCTGTGTGAGCTGGCTGATCTCTCCCAGCGCCAACAGCTCTGCCCCATGATACTCCCTGTTATGCCCCCCCTTTCGGTGTCATGCAGGTGGGAGACAGGCAGCAGTGAGCAGAGAGGCAACGTACCCACTTTCAGCTCCTTCCCGAAGACGGTCCTCTCTCCCAGGGCAGAGCAGTTCCAGCGCCCGTTGCGAAACTGGAACTGGCACTCATTGATGCCCATTTGGGACCCTTCCCCGATGACGATAATAGCGTCAGGCCTGCTCTGGCAGATTGCCCGCTGTCGGGGGGCAAGACCCGGGATTTTGTTACAGATGATGCTGGCTCCCAGGGCCACCACAGAGGAAAAACCCCTGCAACGACAAGACATGAGGGGTAGCTGAGAGGAGGTTCGTCCCGGAGGTGGGCACAACATCCCACCGTCTTTCTGCGCTGCAGGACACAGTTTTAGCAGGTGCCCCCGGAAAACACCCGCCTTTTCCCTCTGTCGCTTCCCTCTCCCTCTCTCCACAGCCAAAGCAGAGATAAGGAGCACGTGGGCTCCTGCCAAAACGGGACCCAACTTCCTCATTCGTAAATTCAAGAGCATGCAGCAGCGTTGCGTGCCCGGGCCACGCACAGGCAGCGGACTGGGAGGGTTTTCTCTCTCCTGTTGAACGGTTGCAGGGAGGGAGGGAAGGGGGATAACTCGCGCTCTCTGCCCCCAGGCTGCACCGCCTCACCCCGCAGCAAGACGCACCTGGGCGGGCAGCACCGGGGCGTCTCAGGCCGGGCCAGGGATGCTGAGGGACCGAGAAGCTGCCACTCTCCCTGTTCCCCTCTCGGTCTCCTCCGGCCGTCGCCGCAGCGGGATTTCCATGCGGGGAAGCGGAGCCCGCCCGGCCGGGGCGGAGAAGGGCCGGCTATCCCCGGGGGGTGTCCCCCGGGTCCCCCCCTGCGACTCCTCACACCGCCGGGGCCGCCACCGCGCCCCGCTGGAGGTTGCGCCTCCGGGGCTTGTTCAAAGGTGAGGGGGCTCTACCTGTCTTCTAAGAAATAATCGTGACCACCACCGTCGTAATTTTTTTTTTTGAGACTTCCCGAGTTAAATAGTAACAGGTCTGGGCAGGTTAGTCTGAGAGCGAGAGAGCGCAATTGTTACAAAAGGAAAAAAGAAAGAGGAAAAAAAAAAAAGTTACTCACCCGATCTTGATATACACAATCCCCAGACTCAGGAAGATGTGGAAGATCCAGCGCCTTGTTTTCCTGTTCATATTCCTTGCTTGCCGTGTCTCAGCCCAACATGCGAAACGATGCGTTCCACGCTGTCGGTCCGGGGCCGGTTTTGGCGGAGCCGCAGCGGGTCAGGGCAGCGCGGCCGAGAGGGGCAGCCCCCGCCGCGCCCCGTGCCCCTCGCCGCGGGCACTCACCATGTCCCCTCCCGGGGCTCGCCGCCCTGCCTGCCCCGCTCGCTCCCGTCCCCTCGGTGCCGGATTGGTAAGCCTGTCACACGTCGCTCTATATTGCTGGCAATGTACGGGCTGCGGGATCCTCCTGGGCGCCGTCGGCTCCGGGCTCCCCCCCAGGTTCAGTGTTAACTGTCTCCTTCTCCCTCTCTCTCCCTCTTTTTTTTTCTTTCTTTCTTTTTTTTTTTTTTGTTTTTTTTTTTGTTTTGTTTTGTTTTTTTTTTTTTTTTCCCCTTTTTCTTTCTTCTCTTTCTCTCTTCTTCAGCTACTTGGGCGTGTTCTCCAAAGGAGGGAGTTGTCCAGCCGGGGGGGAAGAGAGGCGGGGGAGGTGGGAAGAAGGGTAACCAGAAATGGCAGACAGATCACCTGCCTGCTAGGAGGCTTGCAGCGATCCTCCTTGGACGGACAGCGCGGCTCTTCCTGCGGGCACGGCCCGCGAGAAAGCGGCAGCGGCTCCGAGGGGTGTCACCGGGGGGTGCCCCCGGGGCTGGCCCCGGCCCGCCGGGCGGCATGGGGCCGCACCCCGCGCTGCTCCGCGCCGGCCGGCACCGGGGACAGAGGGCGGGACACACACACACTCTCTCTCTCTCTCTCTCTCTCTCACACACACACACACACACTCTGAAGTTTTAATTCCGCGTTAGCCGCCCGTTTGCCAAGGCTGCCGAGCACCTGGGGCTGGTTTTATGCGTTTGCCCCGGCCCCGACGCTCCTCCTCTAGCTCTGCCTCCCCCCCGTGTAACGTGCTTCTCCTGTGCCTCCCGGTTGCCGAGCCGAGGTGAACCGGCGCGGCGGGGTGAGCCCCGGGCAGCCCGCAGCATCCCCGGCAGCGCGCCCGGGACCGCTCCGGGGCGGGTGAGGTGGTACCGACAGGTACGGCGGGGCAGCCTCCCCCGGCAACCGGCGAGCAAAGAAAAAGCTTCGTGTTGCCCAAACGTGTTGCCCGTGTACCCGCGGTGCCCTCTCCACTTATTTTTTTGGTTGACCCTTCTAATGACAAAGCCAGGGGCGCTTGGCTGCTGGCAGCCGGCTGTGCCCTGCGTGGCACTGGGCTTACATCAGGTGTCTGTGGGACAGACCGGGACCGACCCGCGGGGGAAGCCGACGGCTGCGGCCCTCGGGAGCTCCGCAGAGCCCCCTTCGTGGAGGGGGGGGGGGGGGGGGGGGGGGGGCGGGGGGGCGCGCGGGGGCTCGGGGTGGGGAAGTCTGGGCTGGGCGGGTGGATTTCTTCTTTTTTCTCACAATTACTTCCAA
>WTSP01016994.1:0-34364 GCA_025331215.1 Actenoides lindsayi
GATGGCATCCCTTCCCTCCAGCGTGTCAGCCGCCCCACACAGCTTGGTGTCATTGGCAAACTTGCTGAGGGTGCACTCAATGCCACTGTCCACGTTGCTGACAAAGATGTTAAACAAGGCTGGTCCCAGTACTGATCCTCGAGGGACTCCACTTGTCACTGGTCTCCACTTGGATGCTGACCCATTGACAAACACTCTTTGGGGAGCGTCCATCAAGCCAGTTCTTGAATTGTCCATCCATCAAACCCATATTTTACCAGCGTGGAGACCAGAATGTCATGCGGGACAGTGTCAGAGGCTTTGCTCAGGTCCAGGTAAATGATGTCAGTTGCCCTTCCCTTGTCTATTAATGTTGTGACCTTCTCCTAGAAGGCTGACAGGTTTGTCGGGCACAATTTGCCCTTGGTGATTGTACCCAGTCACCTCTTTGTTATTCCTCTACAAAGTTGGAATACATCCTGTATTCCAACTTTGTAGAAGGTGTGTAGTGTTTTAATTACGTGAATTGCTTGAGTTACTTTATGGGGTCCCTTGTAAAGCAGTTTTTCACTGTAGATGCTTAGAATTCCTAGCAGCTCAACTGACAGTAGTGCAGAGATCATATTGAGGTTGAAGAAATCAAAGGGGATTTTCACTGAAAGGACATTTAATGCATAGCTAAATATGGGAGGTTTTGTACATGGAGGCCCTTAAGAGAAGTAGTAGCTTTTTAAGAAAAAAGTATTCCCCCAGTGTGTAGAAGTAAGGCTGCTGATGACTGTAGATGTGGAGAAGTACCCAAAATAGGGGGTGTGCAAGACAAGCAGCAACTTTGGTATGTTTTACAATATTTGGTGTTTGCATTTTGTCTCTGACACCTCTTCACCTCCTTGCCAACCTCCAGACTGCACGTATTTTTACTGCTGTTTAGTTCTTTAGTCATAAAACTTCTTCTCCATCTATTGATTTGGCTATTAAAGCTCTGCCCGCTTCCTTTGCTTTGTTTCTTATCCTTGTCAGCTTCCTCACGTGAGCCATTGCTTTTGTCCCAAACTTTTGTTGAACTATTTCTTTCATTTGTTTTTCCTTTGGCTTTGTTTGCCAGATACTTTTCAGTTGTTAACAGCAAGTCTGGATGCCCTGCAAGATAAGACTAAAAAGCAACTAATTTCTTGCAGTAAAGGAGGAAATAGGGTCTCTCAATTTTGCAGTCCCTTCAGTTCATCTGGCCAGCCTTGATAACCCTTCTTCCTTTAGTATTTTCTCTCCTGTATCTTGAAGCCCTTATAGTTGAACTTCTGTAGCAACAAGACAGTGAATAGTAAGCTTCTTGCTGACAAGTGCACTGGTATTTATCAGCTGTGCTTCTCCATTATTGTATTGGATATTAAGTTGCCTTGAAGCTAGATCACAAAGCAAGAGCTGTTTTGGAGCGCTTTGGAGGATGGGAGTTAGGGAAGACAGGCAGAAGCTGTGATTGCTCCATAATGGCTCTGCCCTTCATGTGTGTGATCACATGTTGGATAGATTATCTGCTTGCAGAAGATAAGGAAAACCATCAAAATGCACGTTGTTGTAGTTCATCAGAAGAGTACTTCCTGGTTTTCTGTGTGGCTGGAAACACTGGTACGGATCTGGTAGAAAAAGTAGCTCTGCCTTATAGTAAATTTAAACAATTGCAGTCTGTAGACGACAAGAATAGAGGAAGAACTGGCTAGAAAGCAGTTAAATATTTTCACAAGTATGATGGATTTCCCTCTTAGAGTGGTTGGAAAATCTGTCTGAGGCAATTTCAGAGCGATTAGGATTTACCTTGGAGAACTCATAGAAGATACTTAAGGTTCTAGAAGACTAGAATAAAGTAAATTGGTGAAAAGTGCCTGACTGAAAAAAAATAGATAAAGGAGGACTCAAGGTACAGTTTCTGTTGACTACATTTCTAAAAGTCCTAGAGAAAACGTTATATAAATGAAGATGGTAAATTAATGTATTTATGATAAGCCCTGTCTGGGAAATATAATATTTAGCTACTATTAACAGTTGTATGAAACTAATTTTCCAAAAGTTATGTAAAATAATTAACACTTCACCGAAAAAAATCTTAAGTGATAAACTTGTTTTAAAACCAGGTGATAACTGAGTTTGCACCCAGCGCCATATAGTCTGTACTTCACCTCAGTGTGCTCTGAACTGATCCAGATCTTAGAATATCATCTTATAGCAGGTCAGCTAGGAGTATACCAGAACTCTGTTTCTATCCTTGGGTCTGCACCAGGAAGATGTGGGCTCATCTTCGAGCAGATGCAAGTGAGAAAAGCTGACGTTGCCCCTGTTGTCTTATTGTCTGGAATGGAATGTTTAGGTGTGTTGCCTTCCACCTGTCAATTTGGCTACACCTCTTCTAGATGGAACTACTGTAAAGTGGCTTTAAAACTGCACAGAAGACCACCTTGGCAAGGTGCTGTGGAATGATGAATGGTCAAGGGGGGGAGCATGGCAGAAGAGGTGGCAGCTCTCGTTCTGTGCCTGGATCTGTCCTAGGTCCTGAACTGTTCGGCCTGGTCATTGATAATTTCAGTGTTAAATTGAGATTCTAGATGAATGAGTTCATAGAGGATGTAAAACTGGGAAAGATTACAGATGTACTGAAGATGATAACCTCCATAAATGCTTAGCTTCCATAAAAAATAAACCCAACCCAATAAAGACGAATAGGCACAAATGAGAAAACAAGAGTGGATAAAAGGTCAAGTAGAAGTTCCTCGTGACAGGTTCTACACGTCGTATAGAATGATAAAATGAATGTGATTCGGTAGTGTCATGCTGTTAGTGTCTCAGATTTTTTTTTCCTAAATGCCTTAGAAAATCTTTTCTGGAGGACACCTGAAGTATTTATTGATTTTTGTTGCTTTTGGTTTTTTCCCCTTCAGGATTGTGGGACTACTTTTGTCTCTTTCTCTGTTTTTTTGTTGTTGTTTACTCAGTAAGTTCTAGTTATGAGAAAACAGTGAAATTAGAAGTCAGTGATGTAAATGAGTTGTGGTCTAGGCTGAAGGAACTGAGACTGCTTAATTGATGAAAGAGTCTTATGTCTCCTGAGACTTGAAATAAATTCAAGTTAGCCATGGGAAAAGAAGAAAATAAGCTGATTTCTCTATAATAAAGACATAAAAAAAAAAGGGGGGGGGGCAATGTTTGGTTGCCGTAAGGGCAATTTAGAAAACACCTCCCAAAGAGTTTTCTGGTAGGATTACTTAGCACATGGTGACAGTGTGATCCTTGGCAGTGTTCAGTATCTCCACGGGGAGAACACATCTCAGGAATGCAGTGAAATTTTGATTAGTCCTGTGCTGGACAAGGAAATGAAAAGACTGACCTTTTAGGTTCCTTTCCAGACACTGTTCTTAATGATTCTAGAGTACATTCAACTTGCCAAATGACGTTTTAGATTGCCTGAGGACATGCAGGAGTTTTCTGTACCACTGAAGTTTGGACAAGTCTTGGTAAAGATCTTGTAGGCAGCGTCCGTGTTGATCCATGTGCACAGAGAAACTCTGGTTGTTGGCATGTAAGCATGTTCTTTGTCGTGCACTTCTTAGTTCATCAGCTATATCTAAGAAGGTATGGATTGATTCAAGTGACTGGTTTGGTTTAATACAGGCATGTATTTTAAGTGTGGTAGAGTGGTTTTCATCCCTCGTTCTCTTGTTAGCTTTGCGTAGTGTTGTAGGTTTGATTTTTGCTGACTAATTCCCATAGAAGTCTGCTCTTACGCCTGAATTTGCTATATGTTTGCTGCTCCAGATGGTGAACAGATGAAAAGCTCAGTACGTCTCTACTTGGAAGCATAATCAGAAACATGGCATGACACCAGGAAAAATGCTAAACTTGGAATAAGAAAAAAAAAGTACACTTTCCACAATGTACAAGCACATTTATTGTGCAGTCAAATTTTAACTGCAGTATGTAAACAAACAGTGAGGATCACAGAATACTTGTGATTAGAGGGGACCTCTGGAGACTGTCTAGTCCAACCTTCCTGCTAAAAGTAGGATCCACCAGAGCAGGTTGCTCTGGACATTGTCCAGCTGGCTTTTGAATTATCTTCAAGGGTGGAGAATTTATAGCCTCTCAGGGCAGCCTGTTCCAGTGTTTGACCAGTCTTACAGTTCTTTTGTTTAAGTGGAACTCTTTTCCCCTTTGTCTCTTGACCTGACACCCGATGTTGCTCAGAATGGTCTGGCTCCATCCTCTGTGCCCTTTCCCATTAGGTATATATCCACATTGAGAAAATTCCACTCCCTCCAAGTTCTCTTTTTTCCTAGCTAAAAAAAACATATTTCTGCTGGCTCAGTTTCTCCTCATATGGCAGATGTTCCAATCTCTTAAGCATCTTAGTGGCCCTTGTGAGGACTTGCTCCAGTAAGTGAGTGTCTCTTGTACTGGGGAGCCCAAAGCTGGTCACGGTACTAGAGACTTGGTGTTGCCAGTGCTGTGTAGAGTCTAAGAGCCAACTCCTTGAACCTGATGGCAACGCTTTTCCTAACCAAGCCCAGGAGGTTGTGTGCCACCTTTGCTTTGGGGACAGGGTTACTGTTTCACATTCTGTATGTCTCCCATGAGGACCCAAAGCTTTACTTTTCTGTAAAGCTACTTTCTAGTTAGTTGGTTGACAGTGTGTACAGATGCCTAGAGTTGTTCCTCCCCACATGCAGGACTTTGCATTTCCTGTCCTTAAGCTTGATGAGATGACTGGTGTCCTGTTTCTTCAGTCTGTTGAGGTCCCTCTGAATGACAGCACAACCCTCCATCCAGTTCATCAACCGCTCCTCTAAGTTTTGTACTCTCTGCAGGCTGACTTGAAGGTGCACTATGTCCTGTCATCCACAACCCTTGGACCCTAGCAATTTGACCTGTTTTCAGTCCATATGTATCTAGCTTGTGTATGGGGATGTTGTGTCTGACAGTGTCAAAAGACTTACTAAAGTTACAATAAGCAAAATCCACTGCTTTCCAGTCACATTCTAAGCCAGCCTTCTCATTGTAGGAGGCTACCAGATTGGTCAAGCCTGATTTCCTTCTCATAAATCCAAGTTGACTATTGGCTATCACCAATGTCCTTTCTATGTTTGGGTCCCTCAATCTTCCCTCATGCCCTTCTTGAAGACTGGAGTGACGCTTGTTTTCTTTCCGTTCTCAGGAACCTATGCTAATCACTGTGACCTTTCAGAGACTGAGAATGGCCTTGCAGTATCATCAGCCACCTTCCTCAGCACTTGTTGATGCATTCTGTTAGGTTGTGTTGACATATTTAAATGTTTCCTTACCTGAACTTCCTTCACTGAGTGTAATACAGACATCATCGCCTAGACTTTTCTTCTGGTCTCAGGGACATAGAATTGCTGAAGGTTAGTTTTACCAGCAACATGTAGGTGACCAGTGTCTGTTGTGACCAGGCTCTTACTCATTCAGCACTGGGCTCACATTTTTGCATGTTTTCTTTTCAGGCTTGAGTTTTGTCAGAAGCTCCTTGTTCATCCATACAGGCCTCCTGTCTCCTTTGACTTTTTCCATTTGTGAACAGACTGTTCCTGAGCTTGGAAGTGATCCTTGAAAATGAGCCAGCTCTTCTGCATACCTTTCTCTCTAGGGAACTGTGTCTCATTGGGACTCTTCAAAGTAGATCACCGAACAAGCCAAAGACTGTTCTGCTGCAGCCTAGGGTTGTGAACCTGCTTTTGCTTTGCTTCCTTCTTTCAGGTTCCTGAACTTCACCTGCATTGTCGCTGTGTCCATGACTGCCCCCCAGCCTGCTTGGACCTGACTGGTTCTTCCTTAAGAGTCAAGTCCAGCAAATGCCTTCCTTCATTGACTCCTCAATCACCTGTGTCATGAAATTATCATCCATGCACTCCAGAAAACTCCTGCATTGCTTGTGCCCTGCTGTGTTCCTTTCCAGCAGATTGTGGGGTAGTTAACATCCCCCATAAGGACCAGGGCCTGTGAATGTGAGGGTTTTTGCAGGCCTCATCTACTTCTTTATGATCAGACTGTGTGTAACAGACACCCGAAACAATATTCATCATACTGATCTGCTTTTCCAGTGCTAACCTTTAAGCTCTCAATTGGCTCATCATCATCTGTTTCTTACTCTGTCTAAATCACAAAAAGGAGAATCCAGTTTTGCAACAACTATGATAGAAGTTTTGGTCAAGTTTGGCTGTGGAAAGGTGAAAGAAAACCATCAAACTGAATGGTAGAAAGTGAAAATTACTGTTTGCTACTTTCTTTGAAGTATAATTTATACCTTCCAGAGATGAAAGGGAGTAATGAAGTCATCATGCTTTCTGGGCAGTCATTCTATGTCAATACAGCTTTGTTTACTAAAGATACTTTCTTCCCCATCTCCCTTTTGTAAATAAGTCTGTAGTACTTGTTCTACAGTAGTGACTTGGGAGTAGTGGTGCTTCTGTGCGCTATTGGGTGACATTAAAGAAAAGGTTGTGAGAAATTGTGGCAATCAGTTTTTGTAGTACACATTAAAAAATCAGAAAGGCGTATAGATTTTTGCAAGTCAGATACTACCTTGACAATTTGTTTGGTATAAATTAAGGAAGATGAGATGTCTTTGGACCAGGTAGTCTTCCTGTAGCCTCGCTGCCCTTTTGGCAAATGCGATATTCCCTCATCTCATATCCTCTGATAATGTGTTTTGTAACTGTAGTTCCTTTATGGCAGTAGTATGCCTATGCAGAGAGAGCTGCCAAATGGTGCTAGGTATGAGAATGCTGCACATAAAAATGAGAATTGGTGCTCTAGTACTGTTACTCAGTATGGGGCAGCTGAGGGAGACAGTGGAGTGGAACATCAACTTGTTCCTTTTCAACCAGTGTCTACATCTCACATACTCTCATTTCAGTGCCCTTAACTAAAGTGTGTTGGTAGATTTAGAGTTTTTTAAGGAACTTGATGCTCTGATGAAAGATCCTGATACACGGTGGTGAATACATGAGTGATAGTAGCTTGCAATTGTGGGCTACCTGACAATTTCAGTTTTAAGATTTTGTTTTGAGCCATTCAAAAGCACATGCTTGCTGCTGCTTGTTCAACCAGATTGACCAACAGCAGCAATAATTCACCAAGTAGAGGGAACACAAGAATTATTTGATACCACAAATCTGACAGTGTTTCATTTTGGTGTTACTGAGTTGTTGCTGCCTTAGAATGCTTACGTTAACTGTGCAGAGTAAGCATCTATGGAAACAAACTAACACTGTATATTTGTTGTGTCTGGTTACAGCATGACTTTGGTAGAGCTCTCCTGTCAACAGGATGCTTCTTCCTGAAGATGCTTAGCCATCAAAACAGAGCAAGCAAGTTTAGGCAAATACAGTGAGTCAAACTCACTTGGAAGTTTAAAAAAAATTTAGCACGTGTTAGCATGCAGCTTACTAAATTAACTAATTTTTCAGAAGTGTACTCAAAGATTTAATTAACAGTAGAACGACTGGGTCTAATGCTGTACTAGCTGCTGTGACCTGTGGAAACACATTTCAGATAGAAACAAAGGTTTTAGGTCAGACAGCAGTTGAGAACACATTTCTTGTTTCTTTTCTGCTTCAGCAGCAGAGACAGAATCATATTTTTTCCACTCATCAGTGTCATATTTACTGTAAAACACAGCCCAGAAGAGCTTATGCAGGTGTGACACTATTAATATAAGGTGAACATAATGTTAACCCATACTGAATAATTCAGTAACATCACTGAGTCCGTGGGGCAGTCCACATGTAAAGCATCCCTCTCAAATTTGAGCTTATGAATTGCAATTTTGGACTAATGTGACTTTGAGGGGAGATGCTCAGTTTCCATTTCCTCATCTCTTGAGCAGAGTAGGAACAGGGTTTTTTGTGAAGTCTGTAGTAGCACCATTCACTCTTTTGGGGTCCATTTGCCAGAAGTATTTTCTTGTCAAGGTATCTTTATGTTATGCACTCATATGACTTGCACTTCCTTTGTGGTCCAATTCAAGACTGCTGACTTGGTCTCAGATATTACACTGGCTCAAAGCAGTTTGCAGAAACCTTGCCTGAGATTTGCTGATAATCAGCGTTTCGTTTATGTGAACTAAATGTTATCAAGAACTGAGTTAAAAGTTAAAGTCTAAAGGCCTGTCACTGGAAGCAGATTGTCAGCGTAGAGTTTGAGGTCCTTTACAAATGAGAGTTTACAGCAATTTATGATTGTTAACCAAAACCATCGTTAATAATTTAGCTAAAAAATCCAACCAAGCCGTATCAGGTCTTGTTAATCTTCAGGCAGTAGAAGAGCCAGGCTTATAATTAACACATACGGTTTCCAACAGGAAATTACTCATAATGTATTTAACGTCGTTTTTCATGAATATGCTTGCCTATATTTTATCCTTTTTGTCTGAATATTAACACTTCCTGGCATAATGGCGTGTAACAGTGGAACTGAGGACAACCATTTCTATGTTCTATGCAGGTACATTATAAACATTTTAGTAGTATGCATAGTAATGACAGGTTCCTCAGAACTGTTTATAAAATTACAGTTGATGAGGGGTTTTTATGTTTTGGTTAATCACTAGTTCTGAAGTTCTGTTGAGATACAGGGAGAAAGTGTACTTCCAAACAAAAATGCTGGAACTTCAGTCTTCTTGAGGTGTTGTTTTAAGAAGAAACAGGGAAATAAATGTGGATTCTCAACATGGAATTTCTATACCCAAGTTGTTCCCACATAAAAAAAAACCAAACCAAACTGTTCAAGCCTAAAACTTGCTGAAGATAGTGATTGTTAGAGTGCAGTGACTAGGAAAAAGTTTATACTTGTAGTGTCTTTAACGGTTGATGCATGAATGAGGGAGATCATAGCACCACCTCTTGGAATTGGAAAGAGGAAAGAAGCCCGTTGCTGATCTTTCCCGCTTGCTAATTGGAGAAAATATTGTCTGGGCATCATCTAGTCTGCAAAATGGTGGGAGTTTTTTCACTTCAGAAATGAGCCTAATCTTAGCAGGGGAAGAGACTTGATTTTCAGCGTTTCTAGGTGTATACATATATTCAGAGAAACACATACAAAAATACAGGAACTGCTCCTGGGAAATATGTAGAAGAAGAAAAAGTGATTATAATGTTTGCAGACTATCACAAATTTGGAGAGTTTGCAAGGACTTTGGCAGGCAGGATTAAATGTGAAATGTCTTGGCAACTTGAGTTAGTGTCTTTTTTTAAAAAAAAAAAAAGGCAATGCTTGTCAAGTTCTCTCTGGTAACTGCAAACTGCACTGTGTTTAGAAGGCATGAATATCAGCACAACTAGATGAAGAGTATTGGAAACTCAGTTTGGAGGCTTGCAGGAAAATGTTTTCACATTCCTCTGGGTTGCAGATCTGCCATGCCATATTGCTTTGAAGCTATCAAATAATACCTGGAATACAGTTGAAAGGATGACCTTGGAGATATATGAGGCAATTCCTCTTCCTCTTCTCCACAACAGATAATAAGTACTGTGTTCAGTCTTGGTCAGTGTAATTTACTTGTGGTATGGAATGAGAGAGTCCAGTAGTAGTCCAGCATAAATTAGAATTGTTACACTTAAAGTTAGGGTGAAAATTTCGTAAAAGGTTATTTGATCCAGAGAAGAATATTGAGTAGCTACAGAATGGAAGGGACTGCACTGGTTGTGTTTGATGGCAGAATAAGAATTCTCCATATTAAACTCTAAATATTATAAAATATCTAATGTAAGAATAACTAAATAGTGAAATGGACTATATTGATTATAGAAATTTGGACATCAGATGTTGTATGAAACTTCTTCTGCTTCTTAAATAGGTTGTATACTGTTATATATTGAAGCTTCACTGTTGAGGGAATCATAGGAGGAGGTCATCTCTAGGTACTCTTTAGAAGCTTTAATTTACTAGGGAGGGTGAGGGGGGGGTTCCTGCTCAGTGAATCACTGTAGGATAATGGTGGTGGTTCCTTTTGAGAACAGGGGTGAGCCTATTTGTTTCTGCAGGAAGCATCTTGATGAGCGATGTACTCTGTTAATAGGTGAAGATGGGAAAGGTGATAAAAGTTCTAGCAGGCAGCTTTCTTGGGGATGCTCTGCAGGGTTTCTTTGTTTGAGCTTGTTTTCTGACTGGTGGCCCTTAGTCAAACTTTAGTTTCCAGCTTTTGACTGTTGGACTGAGACCCTTGCAGTGTGAATGTTGTATAAGAGAGAGTAGTAAGCAATAAGTTTTCAGTCCCTCAATATTTTTGGTTTAGAACAAAGTTCTTTGAATAAAATGCTAAGATTCTCCTGATTCTCAATCTCTTTCCAGTTTGTTACCTGAAAGTGCAACTTCTTACTGACATGATTTTCAGATTCCTTAGTTTTATTTTTCCAACTAATCTGAACTGTAAACTATTTGAGTAATTAAATGGCACAGAGGAATGTTAGTAGCTGTTGCTTACAGTCCTGTATAGGCTGAGCTGTAAACTACATGGGTAACATCCACTTTCTTTTTTTTTGAAGAGGGCTTGTAATGTGAACAGACCAGATAAATGTGGCATAGGTTAAAAAGCATCCATCTTAAACAGGGCAATCCCAGTGATGGTGACAAAACATTGCGTTGTATGTATGTGTGGGTTTTTTTTCCTATGGTGTGTGTGTATATATATATATATTTTTTTTTTTCCCAATTAGGTAGTAAAATGGAGGAGAAAAAGAATGTGATAGGAATGAGGTGTGGGCAGAAGTGGATTAGAAGAGTGTGTACAGCCAGAGCTAAAGGGATAGAAGTGAAAAGTCTGTAAGCTGAGGGTGAGAAAAGGCCAGACAAAAATAAAAAAAGGTGCATTCAGAAGTTGCAGTTTCTTCCACCACCTGAATTTTCCCCCAAATGAGACATTTTTAAAGCTTTCTTTCGTCTTGGGTGGCTTGAGTCTTTGATGAAGACTTCACAAAACATATGTGCTCTGTATTAACAGGTTATACCACTGAGAATTGTCAATAGTTCCTGTTTCTTATACTTGGAATAGAAGTAGTATGGTAAACCAGCTTAAAATATAGGGATTTTTTGCTAGTCCTAGTGTATATTCTGCTTAAATTAATGAGAGTTAATACCCTTAATGCAGTGGAGCATCAGGAAAGCATCATTTTAAGTGCTTTATATTTGGATTTATACTCTGAAATTCTGTCTGCGTTGATTCCCTTTGCTTGGGAGAAAAAATTATGGAGGACTTCTGACTTTTTTTTTCTTCTGCTGGTGCTGCTGTTTACCATGGGGTACAGAAGGGAGTTCAGTTCTTTTGTTCTCATGGCTTTTCTGCTCTTTTTCAGAAGTAAGAAACTTTTTAGCAAGAAAAAATTGAAAAGGAAACAGAAGACTAAATTGAAAGTAAAAACACGCAACAAGGTAAGTTTGTAACTAATTTGACAAAGTTCTGACTCAAAAATGAAAGTAATTTCAATAGAGAGAAATATAAGGAAAAAAAAAGTGTAACTATCAGTTTATTTCTTTAGAAAATATAGTAGTAGATCAGTATTGTTTGTCCATTTACTGTATTTTACATGACTATGATACCAATGTTAACATTATCCAATTGCATTTGCTACTAATGTTCAGCATGAAATAACATGAACAGCATTTTTGGTTCTCCAGTTTCTTAACTGTAAGTGCAGCTAAATGTGCTGGGTGTGCAGTTAAATTTTTGTGAGATGTGTGTCTAGCAAACAGTTGGAAACTACTGCTGCAAAGAGTTCTATTCGTATTGGCTAAAGGGGAAAGGGAGCATTCAGTGTCTAAGGAATCCAGTGTTATGCCTGAAAATACCTATATATTCCATAATGGAACAGATGATACTTACTGTTTCTATTTATTTTTTCCCTGTCTAACCTCTGCCCCCATTGCTTTCAGTGCATGAGAGCAGCACAATGAACTTCATAAAAATGTTTACTTGTTGCGGAGGAGAAATTTAGACAAAAGCAACAGGATTTTAAAATAATTCTCAGCTCTCTAATAGAAAAAGAATGCAGCAATTACTTCTGTGCTTAAACTAAAGTCTTGGGTGGCTTTTCATGCAGGCTCACTGCACGCATGGAGGCTTCTTCCTGGATTCCCATTGTAGTGAGTAAAGAGCTCATTTCTGGAATGGTTCTGAGGGACCCCACCACTGAAATACCCAATGAAAATATTTTCTAGTCAGTTGAATGAGCTTAGAATACAAATACAGTGTAGGTACAATTGTCCATCTTATCCCAGTTTGCCAAGCCTCGTGTAGTTACTCTATCTGAAGACAGATGACTTTGGGAGGGTGAAGCAAACCTCTATCTCTTAATTGGGTATTGCCATTTTGGATACTTACCAGATTGTTCTGCTTATCTCCAGTAGCACAGCTCCAGACTATGGTATAGAAGGAGCGTATTATCTTCATGTCTGTTCTCAGTACTGTACAGTGAAATATTTCTGGTCCAAAATGAATTTTTCAGGCCTTTAGTCAGTTGCTATGATATTAGACATTTTAGCCCTATTCCCTTCATGATTTTGTCAGAGCCACTGTCAACACAGAAAACCAAGTTAGAAAGTTAAAGGAATATTGCAGATTGTAGTTAGTCTTTGTGTGTTCTGCCTGGTGACATAAACTTGTGCTTTTAAAATAACCTCTTCAGCTTTGATCATTGTTACTACCTAAAGGAAACCTTGAGTTTTCTGGATAGTAGTGCCCTAGTGGAGCTGCCAAGTGGGAAGCTAAATCCAGAAATGCAGTTCTTCGTGAGCTTGACAGTCAGCTGTGCTTCTTGGATTTAGTTGCATTGGATAAGGATCCCTTCTGCATGCAGGAAGACAATGTGGGCATATTAAAGGCTGGTTCTTGTCAGTAGTTACAGATTTGGCACTAACTGATCATCTCTGCACCTCATGTTTATGGAGCATGGCTTTCAGGATTTTTCTTGGGTTTAAAATGGCTTCTACTTGAAGCATTAAGTGAGATTTGTCTGCCTTTCAAAGTTATAATGGATTTTTGCTTGTCTTTTACTGGTGCCTCTATTCTTGACAGTCTTTGAGGCAGGCCAGGGTTGACTAGCAGAGCACTGGAGTCACTGAGGTACAGAAAGTCACTCTGGCTTATTCCTGTATGATAGCAGGAAATCATGTATTTCCTGAAAAATGTAGCTGAAAAGGGAAAGGTAAAATCAGTTTCATGTCTTTAGGTCATCAGACTGTCAATAAACAAAGTGGTGTGGTTTTGGGTTGGGTTTTTTCGTTTGGTTTGGTTGTTTTCTTGGTGATTTTTTTTTTGGTGTTGTGCCTTCCTTCCCCACCACTTTTCAATGCATCCCCATGCTTACCAATGCAGAATAAGCACAAAGATCATTTTTTGCACTGGAATCTTGGAAAGCAGATTTGTGTTTTGTCATGGAAATGTGAGTTTCCATTTGAAGCCTTATAACAGGGCAGATTGAAAAGGCCATCGCTACTGGACATTCTGAGCAAGAGGGCTTGTGTGTATCAGTTTATTTATTTATTTATTTTTAAGAACCAGGGTACTTTAGTCTGAAGAGAGATTGGAGCTTTCTCTTAATATGCTTGGTAGAGGCAGGGAGAGCCTTAAATTAAGAATAAGATGAAGCAATACAAAAATTTGTCATTTGTACCCTGCACTTACTAAAAATGGTAATTGAATAATTGAAGAGGCTAGAACATAAAAGTCACTGAGCAACTGGAAGAAAATTATTTCCCCCATTTAAGCATTAAATGTTCTAACATTTTAAGTATAAAAGATTAATTGGTATTTAATGCAGCCCAGTACTTTGAGCCTTGTTCTGTTTCTGAGATGGGGTCATGTTATGATCACTTGTATTTGAACTACTGTTAACTTTTTGATTTTGTGGTTTAGTGTCTTTTTTTAAAACAGAGGTATAAACATTTTCCATGTGGGTGTGGTGTGTTTTGGCTTTAGACATTCAGTGCTGAACAGAGTGACTTGTACATAGAAAACAAATATGTAATTATTAGACATGGGTGTAGCACCTTGGATTCCTGCCCCTGCCCTCCACCCCCCCATCCCCTCCTTTGGGGGTGGGGGAGCAACAATTATCACTAGAAAATTGTAGGCTGTGTAAATTATCTCAACCCTATGAATATTGCTGCTTCACCTCCCTCCCCACTTTTCACCCCCTGGATTTTTCTCACTTTACTGTTGATGTTGAGAGGTGCTGTTTAGGACACTTAGCTGAGAGACTGGATGGAAAGCTAGAATTCACCATCTCCTCCTAACGTTATTTGAAGAATACTGAAAAACAGAATTGAGAGTTGACTGGAGACGGAGAAGGTACTTCCAATGGTCAGCATCCACCTGCTCAGTTTGTGCAGAAGTTGTAAGTTACGACTTGTATAAAGCTAAACAAAGGAAGGAATAAAACTTCTGGAAAGGACAGTTCATGTAGCAGGCAAATGTATTGTAAGCTAGTGATCACACACATAAGGTGTATCAACTGGGATAAACATCTCATTAAAAACACGTAGCATCTCAAATAATTTGGCAGTATTTTCAGTGGCTTCTGTATTATTTGGTGTTTCAACCTCAGGAGGACATCCCTTTTGAAGAGATGCTTGTACTGCTCAAAGAAGAATCTGATGAGATTCTGCTCTCTGTTAGGCAGAGGTTGGATCATATGGTTATAGCCTTACTTACCTTTAACAACAGATTAACTGTCTTCTAGATGATAGTCTGTTTCCATCATATTTGGGAGATCATTATTGTTGTCTTCTGATTCAAGAGGAAGGAAATAAACTGGTCAGAAAATAAGCTACGTATGGATTTCATCTCTTGGGAAAACAGTTTAAGTGTGAGACAAGTGTAAAGGAGACCAGAGGGTTTTGGTTTTCCTGCTTCTTTCCTTGAGTGTGCTGGAACATTATGAAAGACTCAGAAGAGCACTTGTGAGTCAGGTTGCTTTATTTTGTGAACCAAACCTGTGATGTTTAACCTCTCCTACATAATGCATCCTTCCATTTAGCAGGGACTATTTGTTTACAAGGACAGGTTGCAGATCAGAGTGTGGACATCCGTGCTTCATTCTCTCACTACTAAGATAGCCTCTTTTAGGAAAAATTAAAAAAAAAATACACAGGAAGCAAAATTTTCCTCTCACGCATTAAAACTATGTACATGATTCTTTATTTACCTTGGTATTGCAATTTCTCAGACTTGCATTTAGGTTTCACTGTTTAGGAGTTCAGAATTTAATTGTTCATTCTTCTGTTTCTATTAAAACTTCAAGAGAAAGACTTTTCTACTTTTATCTTAAGCATGTGGAGAACATCGTCTGCTTCTGTTTTGTCTACCTAAAATACAGAAAACTTTTGTGAGGGATTTAATTAGGTGTAGTGTCTTTACAGATTCTCTGTCTATGCCTCTGAAAAAGATGCCTTAACCCCTCTGACCACTGACATGACCTTTCATCACCGTTGCTTCCCCTTGTATGGTTTCAATTGAGAATCTCCTTTTTGAAGTTTAATATTGCATATTTTGTAAGAATGACATCAAATTTAACAACTACTCTTCCACCAAAACTTAATTTTGTATGTTCTGTCCACCACACATAAATTTTTTCCAGCACTCAAGACAGATGATGTGATTCTGTGATGAATACTGGGTATCTGTTAAGTTTTACAATGTATACTTCATTGTGGATCTTGGAAGGATGCGTTTTCAGTTTATGATGATACCAAATGAAACAAGAAATACAAAGATTTCAGAATGTCCCACTTTCTTACAGCTTATACAAAAACCATTAAATCAAAAAGCATAATTCTGTTTCCAGTCTTGAATCTCTATTCTTTTTGAAAGAGGTAGCAATCTCTTAGTCTGAGAAAGCAAATGCTTTGGAGGGGGGGAAAAAAGGTAGAGCCTATCACCTTGTCTTCGATTCGCACATCTTAGAAGCTGGACTTCTAGTCATTTGTACTCTTAGTGAGTGCTTTTCCCCTCAAATGAAAGACAGTAAACACTGAAAGTCATAATTATCCTTGAGTTTTTACCTGTTTGTACAGCCCAACAAGTTACTGTTCAAAAAGGGATTTAATTAGTACAATAATAACACCAGTGTTTTTAGACTGATAAAACCAGATAGTGAATTTCAAAATTATTCTTAAGGGACATTGTTAGGATTGCTACTGTATTTAAGTCTATAATATAATGACATATAAGAAACTTCTAGTTGCAAAGAGTTGACAGTTCTCAGAGATAAGGTATTGTGAAAATAAAGTGGAGTTATGAACTAAGAATGTAAACAGCTTAACATCACAGCTAGGAGCTAAACTGGAGTTCTGAGTCATATTCTAGTGCTACACTGTCAGATAGTGCCAGGTTTTTGGAGAATACTGTGCTATACTGAAGTCTGGGTAGGAGGTTATGCTATATCACTATAGTTTGCACTGTTGTAGAAAAGTGAGACACTAAACACAAAAAGAATGCTTAAAGTGCATACTGTTTAGAAGCTAAAGCATTAGGTAAGGGACTTTTAAATAGATGTATTGAGAATAAGGAGGGAGTTTATTTCTGAAAATTAGTCAGCTTATTATTAATAGGTAAGAAAACATATGGATATTTTATCTAGCACTGTAATATCTAAAATTATCTGTGCTGTTTAAACAATTTGGCCAACCTATTTCAAAAGAGGCTACGTGATGATCTACAGAACTTAGGCTATTCTGGAACAAAGACTAAGCTGAACTCATGACAAGAGCAAACTGAAACAGACCTCTTCACAGAAGTTACAGTTGCAAGACAGGCTGGCAATCAGTTCAGTGAACTTCAGATAGATTTCAGAGGATCCAGCTATACTACTCTTCCTGTAACTGTCAGTAAACTAGGAAATGCATAGTAAACTTACTAAATAATCCTTTTAACCTGTGTAGTTCAACTGCGTTAGCTTTAAGGCTGAAAGCTGATACTGTGTCTTTGCCTTGCAGCAGCTGCAAAAACTCCTGGGGTATGTGTATGGATATTTGACATACAGAAGAGTCATATGTTATAACTGTTTAGTTTTCTGGTGCCAATTACATTTTAAAGTATGTAGTAGCTCATTATCATTGGTATCGATCCAAATCTATTTTGATGCAATTTGATACTGGAATAACATAAGGTTGTATCTTGAGTTCTTGGGCTGACTGATATTGTGGATTTTTAACAGCACCTTTATTATTCCAAAGATACTCATTTTGAACAAGGACCAAACTTACATTGTCTTTCAATTCCTAATGGCGTAAATTCTGTTGTGGTAAAAAAAATCCAAACAAACCAACCAAACAAACAAAGAAACAAAAAAACACCACACACGAAAAAAAACCCCAACCCACCACAACAACAACAAACAAAACACCTCACCTTAAATACTCAGTATGTATATAGGGAAATTTTCCCAGCTTTTTTTTTTTTTTTTCCCATTATCTTTTTATGCTTGCTGCTGACAGTGATATGGGTAAGAAAATTTAACACACAGTCTGTGTTAGATAAAATAGGCTACAGGGTAAATTATTGCTGCTTAATATTTTAGCTTGCAATAATTTTATAGTTTTAGTGGAAAGGAAGGATATGCAAATATGTACTGTGTACAGTTAGACTAATACTGTAGTCAAAAATAAAAAGAAATATGTGAAATATGAAGTAATTTGAAGTCGGTTTGAATTTTTTGGTTAAGTTTTGTAACATATGTTGTTAAAATGATCTGATGTAGAAGACTGTATTATTGTTGATAATAACAAAAAATGAGTGTGGATAAAAATGTGTTACAAACCATTGCTATGCTTTGATGTACAAAGTTGTGGCTACAGCATTGTAGAAAAATAAATTGCCCCATTAAAACACTATCCAGTTCAGTGGTTCTCAAACTTCTTTTCCCCTTTTCTTTGCTAAAGTCCCCTTTCCTGTCACCATTCTCACTGTATTTCCACTCTGGTTTCTTTCAAATAGGTGTAATCTAATTAACTGTGTACTTTTCTGCCAAATGAATGTGGTCATTTACAATATCTAGCTCCCTTAATTAAAAAGAAAGAAAAAGACAAAGGCACCACCCTCACCACCCCCCAAGAATACAAGAAATAAACCAGAATAATGTTGTGAAGTTAGTCATGACACTGACCTGGACTAGCCTAATGCTCCTCCAAATTTTGCCTTGCCTTTTCAAGCAAATTTGTACTGCACTCTTAACCTGGGCCTTCTCTTCCTATGTAGTCTCTTGTGCCCTCTGCACACAGAGGGATTATGGAATTTCTTCCCATACGCCTTGAAGTGCATTTTTTTTATAGCTTCTGTTCAAACCAGCCTAGTCTTTGGTGTTGTACTCACCAAAGAGGAAGTATAATCCTTCCAGGGTATGGGGGTTCTGGGATATTCTTTATTTATTTGTGTCACTCCTTCTATCCCATCTTACTGTTGCAGAAAGGGAGAGTATGGGGCAGAATTTAAAAGATGCTTTTCAAAAAAATGTGTTTGAAAATATTTTTCTAAGTTTAATGACAGCCTCATGAAGGCTCTTCTGTGTCTTGGCAGTGGCTGACAGTGATACACCAGCAGTAGATACCAAGGAAAGGGTGGAGCCCAGTAGTGGTAGTTTCTCAGAATGGTTTCCCAGGTCTTCTGAAAACAGGATGGTGTTCTTACACTTCATAGGCTTTGGTAATTAATTTTTTTTTAGATTTATTTTATTTTTTTTCTTTTTTCTCCTCAGTAGTTTGTCCATTAGGTTTTCATTAGCCACAAAGTTATTATCCACAGCATCCAATTGGGAGTTTTTGAACTTGTCATCTGTTTTCATTTAATGACAAAGCAGTTACTGGTAATTTTAATTTCTAATATACATTTAGCAAACAGCTTAAATTTTTATTATATACCAAGAGATTAAAGCTAACTAGAATAGCAACTAATGCATTTTAAAATTCAGTAAGAAAAACACCCAAACCAACTGACACCTCTTAAGAAGATAAATCCTGAATTCTGCTAATCTTTTGACTGTAGTACAGGTTTAGACCATTCTGTATCCTGAGATACTTTCATTTTTCCATCCCAATGTCCTCATCAAGTTATCAGAGGTAGAGACTAAAGCCAGATGGAATATACTGAAATTTCTCCCTCCTTTTTCCCTTGCCCAAAATAAAATTTGTACTTCAACAGGAAAGTTCAGTCGCCAGTTTGAGAATCGTTTGGAAAATTATTAAGGCTGTTGAGATTATTTGTAGTTAGCAAAGCTTGAAACTTTCTCACAAACTTAACACTAATCTTGTTTTTCAGACTGAAAATCTAGAAAGTACAATAACCATCCCAGACATCAGATTACACAGCAACCCTTCAGCTTTTAATGTTTACTGCAATGTCCGCCATTGTGTGTTGGAGTGGCAAAAAAAGGAAGCATCTGTATCTTTGGCTTCAAAGAACAGTGTACAGAGTGGGGATTCGGACAGTGATGAAGAAGAGGAATCCAAAGAGCCACCTATTAAACTTCCAAAGGCAAGTAACTGGATCCTGTTTAAAGCATGCCATGTGTGTGATCTGGAGTTGGTATGTTCTGCGTGGCAAATAAAGAACGGTGTTATAAACCTGTTGCTCAGAAAGTAGATACAGTTTATTTGTACTCCATCTAGTGCAGAATCGTCTGATTTGATGAATTAGGACGATCTGCCTAATGATTCATTTGAAAATCAGTTAGATGTCAGGTAAACATTCAACTTGCACTTTTATGTAAGTACTGGTACTTGAAAAGAACCTAGAGCCTCAAAAGTCCACACAAAACACAAAAAAAGGAAGCTCCCATATCTGTCAGAGGCTATTGGCTGATAGTGATGGAACGTGCTTTCTCTTGCTTTACCCCTATAAAAGAATAACTATTTCTGCTGTTAGAATTCAGTTGGAGTGTTTTCTGTGATTATTTGCTAGGTATATCTATAATTGCAGTAACTGTCAATTATTCTTACTACCTCTGTTTTTTAATCTTTCCGTTTTCTGGCTTTAGTGCTTTTTGGCAGTGATGATGTGCATTACTATCTATCTGTAGTTAAGATTTTGGACACTATAGTTCAATAGTTAGGGTAGGTTTTTTTTGTATTTGCTACTTTAATGTTTATAGTAGGATTGATGGTGGGTAGTTAGAAATAATCTATATTGCAGTTACTGTTGAGTTTTTTCTTATTTTTTTAATTTACCGGTTCACTTGTTTTGTACTGTGTAACTTCTGTGCATTGTTTTGCTCATTGCTACCTTATTAATGCTACAAATCCTTCCTTTTGTTATTCTTCTGAGTCTAAAAAGTGTATTGAGTGTACCGTTTGTATTTGCTCTGAGAACAATGAGCAGTGATTATGTAGAATGTTTTAGTCGCTTGGAAAATTAGAATTTTATAGATGATTTTGTTTAGGTAGCCTTATCTGAAAGGCAGAGTTGGCACTCTGGAAAAATATCAGCGTAGAATTGCAGAGCAATGTAACCCAGTTAGGTAACTGCAACTTGGTAGCTGAAATTTCATGGTCAATAGCTAGAAAAATAATGTGTGGTCAGTGAAAATGTAGCTTTCTTTATGAACTGCATCTGAGTCATGCTGATTTATTTCATGTAATCCACAAGTGCTTGCAGATACTTAGTTTGATATTTTAAGTAAAAGGCGATGCAGCTATTGGCATTTATAAAGAACAGAATGGATTTTGAAAGAGATTTTTAACTTCAAAGAAGTTCTGAGAAGGATGACATTTATCAGTGGTATAGATGGGCTACTTCTGTGTGGAAACTAAAGCATTGGTATTGTTTAATGGTGCTGGGGAGTTTATCAAAAAGAGATTTGGAAAATTGTGCAGTTCTGGAAAAATGGTGGCTCGTATAAAATGATAGGGAAACTGTGGATAGGAAACTTTAATTTTCCTTTCTCAAAACAGAAAGTCAGTGAGATTTTGTTGCATTTAATACAGCAAATTAAAAAGTGTTGAAAATCGGTATGCTTTTAAACTTCATTTTTAGCAAAGAATCTAAAAAATGTCAAAGAATTTCAAGAATTTTAACTGAGTAGCTTAGATACCTGGCACAACCTTAGTATTTTTAATAACTGTCTAGCTAATAATGGATTGTTTAGGTCACTCTTAAGGTAAGACGCTTTTTATTATTAATTTCACTCACAATCCATACATTTGAAAAAGGCATCCACTTGGAGCTGCCTCACGGGTAGCAAAACTTTTAGAGGTCAACTATAAATGTCTTTGTCTACTGAATATAGGTGTCTGTCTCATGCTTTGAATATATTATGGTATGGTTATTACGTCTAATGAACAATACTGGGTAGAACTCAGTTTGTTAAATATAGAAACATCAATAACTTTCTTTTTAAGGCTTACAAAATTTACTGGACCAGTTTCTGGAACAAATTATTAGCTTATTAAAAAGAATACTGATGTTTTTTGAGTTTGACAGTGAAGTGAAAGTCATATCAGAAAAATGTAGCCAAGATTTGTGCTTCTCCATATTCTACAGAGTTATACTGGTGAAGTTAGTCCTTGGTGTGATTTTGTTTTGGTTTTTTTGTTCACAAAAATTCTTGAATTAATTAAGAAAAAGTTGAAAACATTCTACTTCTTAAGCAGCTTAGTTTGATTTAAGGTGTTGTATTGAAGTATCTTCTTTTTAATGTTACACTTGAGGAAGTCAGGTTTGTTAGAGCTTTTATTTAGAATACATTTTGGAATTAAAAGTTATCCTATTCAATTTTTATAGTAAGATTGAGAGCAATTGTTTTTAACAGTCTTAAAGAAACAGAAACACAATTTGCTGGACTTGAGATATTGGCACAATAAAGTTTGTGTTTTGGTTGCATTGGGACAGTTTAGTAACTTGCTTTGATAACTCTTAATTTTTGGGTTTACAAGAAATATATGCCTTTACTGGACTTATTTAGTACCTTATCTATGTGTGGGATTCTGTCTACTTGAAACAGAGCTATTCTGCTGATACGATTTGCTATTGTTAGTTGAGGTGCTTCCTCCAACCAGTATTAAACTTAACACTGGGTTATGGATAATCCACAAAAGCACTGTACTAAAAGGAACAAATGCTGGATTAAGGTGGGAATAGCTGATTTAAATATTCTTTCTTCCTGTAGTGGCATACATTTTGCTGTTTATCTAATAAGCTTAAACAAAAATGAACATTTTTCAAGTTGTAATAATAAAAAAAAAAAAGGAAAAATGGTTATTCTCTTTAGAATCTGACTTCTTAAAATTCATTAGGAGACTGTTAACTGTGAAATATTTTTTGGTATATATAAAACATACATATAAATTAATGCAGAATGTTAAATATATAGAGTATTATGTATTCTTAAGTAAACATAGCAATGTGAGTATTGGTCAGTTATGTGAGAGGGAAGACAAAACAATAGTCTACATAAAACTTCTTGAAGATGTAAGGGGATTTTTTTAGGCATTAATTATGGGTCATAATGTCTGAATCCAGGCTAGAATTTTGTGTAGCCTTGGTAAGGTGGGCTTATGATTTTGATCTGAAGTCTCCAAGCTGTTGCAAAGGGACCAGGCAGATGGCTGTGTGGAGAGCTGGTAGGAGGCTGTGGCACAGACCAAGGCTGCAGCAGTGTTTGTTTGGGTTCAGAGACCCTTCAGAGAGCAGCAAGAACCAAGCTTAAGATACCTTGAAAAAGAACTGTTTGCTTTTTCTGTCCTTCAGTGCACAGTTTGGAGGAGTTGAGAGGGATACACACACATACATATGCATATATAATATCCATACATACACACATATATTAAGGGGAAGAGACTTGCTTGAAGAAGCCTACCCAGTCTGTTGATCTCAGATAATAAAAAAAAACAACCCCAAACTTCTGCAGATTAGGCAAAATCCCAGCAGAACTATCCGTAGTTGATTCCTGCTGTAGTGCAAGTTCATTATTTTCTTCACTGTGTTAGGTTCTCTGCTTTCTCCAGCTGCCTCTGTCAGCTGCTAGATGATGTCTTCTCTCTGCAGACTGGGAATAATACAATGAACTTCTCAGTTGCTTTCAATATGCTCTCACTGAAAAGAAAGAGAATTTCTAAAAATGCACAACAGTGTATTTTATTCTCTAGCCTGCAAGATAATGCTGAGTTTTGGATCATGGAAAAACCATCTGTGCTGTAATTTTGGTGACAGTTTTTTTCCCTGTTGATTCCATGCTTGTGTTTTTCTCCACTGAAGATATGAAGTATAAGGTGAAATTTGCAGGAAAATTGCTGTTGGACACAAAAACTTGATTTGATTATGTTTCTGTTCTTCCTCCAAAAATCAAACAGGTGGTAAAATAACTTATGAAAGACAGAAATGTAAATAAGTTGAATGTCAGCAAAGACAAGGCATCAAATAGAATTTATAGCTGAATGTCAGAATAGATCTATTTAAAGCGTGAATAGTAGTTCCATTAACAATTCTATTTTCACATTTCAGACTTTTTCCTCAGATTTTACTTGGGGATGAATCTACGTTAAACACTCTAAACACTGGGGCTCAGCTCCTGACAGAAACCATGGTGAAGTTTTGAAGATATGGTTGCTCATTTGGAAGGGGTTACCCCTGCTCACTTTTTATCATCATGATTACATACTGAATTTGAAAAGGACGTGAAAGGGAGTGGTCAGTGGAGAGAAGCATAAGAGTAATCTCAGAATACTCAGGAATTCTACAAGGGAAAGTTTGGAGTGGCTGTAACAGTGCTCCTGCAGATGTCATGTTAGTTGGCATAATGCCCATCTGTGAGTACATGTGGAGTTTTAGTGACAAGCAATTGATCTTTACCTTTTTCTATTCTCGCACAAGCAATTTCAGAGGTTTTAGAGGGGAAAGTACTAGTGCTGCCAGTATCAGCTGTCAAATGTGTCATTACTCAAGTTGGCAAGTCAGGTTGCAAGCCAATTTTAGCTTGCTGATTCATGTTAATGAGCAAGGAAAAAGAGGTCTGTCAAAGTGTGAGCTCAGTAGAAACTGGGAGAGCTCAGAGACACAGTTTGTCTTACATTGTCCAAAAAACGTGAAGTTTTCTTACTTTTTCAGGGAACTATTACTCTGCTTATGTGTGCTCTTTCATATAATGGCATCACTTCTGTTCAGTATTTGCTAGTAGAATTGTATAGGTGGGTTCTTGATTAGATTCTTTTCTAAATTACCATTGTATTCTGTATTACATTTTTGTTATTCAAACAACTGTCTTGTTCTGTGAATATTAGGATCTATCTTCATTGACGAAGATCTAAAATACTATATTAATGGATATTCTGAAATACCTGTACTTCTTTAGATCATTGAAGTTGGATTATGTGAAGTCTTTGAACTGATCAAGGAGACGAGATTTTCTCATCCATCCTTGTGTCTCAGGAGCCTACAAGCTCTACTTAATGTGCTCCAGGGCCAGCAACCAGAAGGCCTGCAATCGGAGCCTCCTGAAGTCCTAGGTAATACTTCATCTGTTACTGTATTTGTATTAACCTACATCTGTTATTGCACTGGACAGAAGAAAGTGGTTCCTAGCAAGTATTTTTTGAGTTAGTAACATGCTTGTTCTCAACTGACAGACTTGATTCTGGAGTGTAAATTCCTTACAGTTTATATAAACAGTACTTTCTCAGCATTAATGTTCTGTAGAACAGGGATCCTGGTATGCAGGGGTGTGTGTGTGTGTATATATATATAAATGTTAAAAAGTCATATTTTGTTGGTGTGTAATGCAGAATTTTACTGAAACATAGTAAATCTTACAAACTGTGATTCATTTGTCTTAGTGAAGCTATAAAATTCTTGGTCTTACTGGAAAGAAAATATTTCTACAATGAACTCCTCTTGTGATCTGCTATTGTAATCTATAGCTTAGATATTTAATGTTGTAATTTATATAAAGCTGCTCAACAATGTGTCTTTTTTTCTTTAGCCATCCAAAATTAATTTTATTTTTAATAATACTGAAAAGTTGAGCTCCTGATGCATTTGAGTGCCTGATTGATTATGTCCTTTAAGTTGAAATGCAATACTCTTTTGTTAATTCATATATTTTACTGGTTTTGTTTAAAAATACAAAGTCTTAAGATATATTTTACTTTTTTATATTTTCCTATATTGTGGTTCCAACAGTATTCCATCTCCAAAGATGATAGTAATTTGCTACAGAAAGCTTTTATTTTGTATTGATGCACAGAGTATTAAAAAGCTGCAGAGAAAGCTTCGATTACTGCCCTGGTGATTATTGTACACACTGTCAGAAGAACATTGAGGTGGATTTCTGTTCACACCTTGATTGTTACAGATGTTCAGCCACTAAACAGTGCTTGAAAAGAGGCATACGGTCGAAATAATTTTCAAGCTTTGATTTGAAATGCTCGTTTCTGAGAAATGGGATGTGCCTCAACATGGGTAATGGTCATAAAGATTAAACAAGTTTGGTCAAGACCTGCACATCATCTCAGTGATGAAGTAGACTGAATAGGAAGGTGAAGTGACTCCTTCTGGCCCATTTTTTTTATTAACGCATTGCACCATAACAGAAAAACTGAGTTTTTTTGTGGTCAGTGTGATAATCAAGACTTGACGTTTTCTGGATAAAAAAGAATGAAAAGTTAAGGATGTTTCAGGCCTGTTTATATGGGATGCTTTCTCTTCAATCTGGAAATCACGCTAAACTTAATGGCTAAGGAAAGATGTATCATATTCTTTTTTTTTAAGTTTAATTTTCTGTTGGCTGCCAAATTGCTCAGTATGATTTTGTGACTTGTCTATGTAATCGGTGTGTTTTGCCTGCAGAATCCCTGTTCCAGCTTCTTCTGGAGATAACTGTCCGTAGCACGGGAATGAATGACAGCACAGGACAGTCCTTGACAGCACTTTCCTGCGCTTGCCTCTTCAGTTTGGTAGCTGCCTGGGGAGAGACAGGAAGAACGTTGCAAGCCATCTCTGCTATCCTCACCAATAATGGCAGCCATGCTTGTCAGACTATCCAGGTCTTGCATTAAAACTTTTCTGCATCTAAGAATTAATGTAAATGATTTGTACATGAGCTCTGAGAAGATCTTGGTGTAAATCCAGTTAACTTTTTCCCCCCTCACTGTTTTTGAGATAAGAGTAGGTATTTGTCTCTCTTGAGTTGGAGGTAGAACAAAAAGTACAACATTTAAAAAACAGTCATGTTTTTCACTCACTATTCTTTTTACTGTTTAGGTGCCAACCATTTTAAACTCTCTTCAGCGGAGTGTACAGGCAGTTCTGGTGGGCAAAATCCAGATCCAGGACTGGTTCAGCAATGGGATAAAGAAGGCAGCCTTGATGCACAAATGGCCATTGAAAGAAATATCAGTAGATGAAGATGACCAGTGCCTACTTCAGAGTGATGGTTTTTTCCTCTATCTCCTATGTAAAGATGGACTTTACAAAATTGGCTCTGGATATAGCGGAACAGTGAGGGTAATGTGATTTCATCTTGGCTGATGAATGATAGTTAATATTTTAGCTTATCTTTTATGATGTCCTGTTTCTATTGAGAATCTTTTATAGCTTACTAATGATCTATTCCTTTACAGATTTGTCTTAAAAATTTAACATTAATTCTATAAGAATTTTACAGCATTTTCTTAAAATTCTCACTTCTTAAAATGTTTGAAGAAATTGTTATTTAGATGTAAATGATCATGTGTAGAATTGTCACACTCTTATTTGTTAAACGATTGGACTTTTTTTGCTTTTCAGGGCCATATATACAACTCTACATCCCGCATCAAAAACAGAAAGGAAAAAAAGTCTTGGTTAGGCTATGCTCAGGTAGGTGAATGTTTAAAACGTGCACTCCACGCCTCATCCATTATGAGTAGTTTAAATAGACCTTGGCTTAGAGTAAGCTTCCATGGGTACAGTATTGTTTCCTTCAGCTTTAGTTACCAAAATGAATTATTTTTTTTTGTACTGATTTTGAGATTGTGGAATATGAGGAACATCTGATGGTACTGGCATACAGAAAGGAGTGATGAAAGGTGTTCTGTTGTCATTGCAAACACTTTCTCAAAATACGATGATTTAACACATAAATTTTTTAATTGTACAGTGAGTTGATGTGTGCTTCTTAAAAAAGTCATTGGATGCAAAAATACACTGTTGCAGCAAAATACTGTAAAAAAAATTTGAAATATCTATTTATGAAAATAAATTGTTTTTAAAGCACTTGCAGTAAAACAAGGAAGTACTGTTTTGGTTGGGGGAGATAAATGGTAGAGACAATTGTTGATGCTACCATTGCAGAGTTAGCTATATTTGGATGTTTGGACGTTTTTAGACTTAGGTTTTGGAATATCAACCAATTTTTCTTACACCTTTGTCATTTGTTATGAAAATAGTTGCTGGAGTTTTTTTCATTATTACCACTGAGTGTGCGCGCTTTCAAAAAAAAAATAATTCCACATCTAAAACCCAAACAGCAAAACCCCACAACAAATCAAAACCTAAATTTTAGAGAACAATGAATTTATTTGATTTTTAACTATTGAGCGATTTCTATTGTATATTTACTATCAACTTAGTGATGCCATTGTCCCGGTGTGAAATTAAGAGTAGTCCTTGTTATGTTTTTGAAGTGAAATTGTTCATTACAAATATATATTCTGTTATTAGTTATCACATATATACAAAATTTGGTTTAGTTTATTAATAAACCAGATCACTTGAAGGCATACTGGTGCAATACAACCGTGTGCAGATGCATTCATTCAGGAGCCTGTTTTATCAGTTTGGAAAGGAATAGGACCCATGCAACTTCACTATATAGAGTTACACATTGTGGACATTATGTACATAGCTGTAATTGATTCGGTGTTGTTTGAGTGCTTGTACAGGTATAATGCACTCACACAGTGACTGTACCCAAAGGCACTGCTAGTTGGAAAAATGTCACTCTGGGGCTGCATTTATAGAAAAATGTGTGAGTTGCACTTCTTGTTAAGTGTGTGTCCATAAAAGAGGTAAGATGTGCTCTCAGTCTCATTTTCCTTCAGGTGCTTGGTTAAGTCAGCTCAAATTCAAGTGATTTTCTTACTTCATCATATGAGTTCTTTTAGACTGAAACTTTTCAATCTCCTTTAATGATCTTTACATATTTTTTTCTAGCTTGCTTTTGTTTGCTCTGCCTGATTTCACAGAGATTGATTTATATTCAAGTAGTTTAGATGGAAGGAAGAGGGGCGGTCGAATTTGTCTGGTTTTTTTAGATGATTGTAATTAGTGTCTCTGACTCTTTGACAAATGAAGGTATTCTGAGGTTAAGCCTTAGTGACCTCCCTGTGAAATGCATCCATTCTTCAATGTGTAGAGTCCCCACCTGAGGCTAATCATACTTCAAGCCATTGTCATATCTCCTGCTAGGACACTGCTGTTGTGAGAATCATTACTTAGTCATTATTCATATCGGCCTCTGCAGCTCTCCTGTAGGTGAATACTGCTTTGCTCTTGACCTCAGTCACCTTGAACGGGTTCATAAGTGCCCTTAAGTAATTTTTTTCCCTTTTGTGTAGCTGCTTTTATAGCACAAGTGCTTTCTAAGTGTAAATTCCCCGGCTGTGTTTCTACACTGCTCCCTCAAAGTCTTTAACAGGTATTGTAATATTGAAAAAAGGTATGAGAGCCAAGTTGCCACGTTGCCTCTCTTACAGATCTGTGCACGCTGTGCAAATGTGGGGGCTTATGTAACTAATCTAGTTGAAGCTGAAGCAAAACTTACCTGCCTGTTTGTTTAAACAAAGTATAAACAATAAACCACAGATGTGAGTTTTGGGTAAGCAAGTCTGCTTACTGAAAAACCTTCTAAACTGATGACGGAATCAAACCATTAAAAAGATGTAAAACTATGAATAGAGAGAAGATACTCTTTGGGTATACCAAAGGAGACTTCCTGATTGTAGGCTCCTGACCAGAAGAGGTAATTTTTGGCAAACGAAGATATTCTGCATATGGATAAACTGAAAGAGGAAATCATTAGTCCTTTGTTTCTCCCTTCCCCTAGGTCTGGTTAGAAGTTGGGAGGTGAGCGGTATAAGAATTCATTGTATGTTACCTTGTGTCATGGCTGCTGTCATCAGAGTCACCATATACTTTGTGGGGATTTCTTTGGTTGAAGAGCTCAGAAAGAATAAATACATGGAATTGTGTTAGTGTGAGAGTCAAAGTAGTTAATTAACATTTCTGAAAAATTCTCCATTTTTTAATGCACATTCATTAATAGTAACTCTTATATATAGGGAAATATATGGATATCCTTCCTGAAAGTCCTGTGAATCTTTTGTTGTTTTGGAAAGTGAGGACAGGAACATGTTTTTTACCACGGCTGTGGCTTTTAACTGTGGTTGTATATACATATGAAGAGCAGAATTACTGCATGTGACTTCAAAAGCTGTATACAAGCTTCAGCATTATGGTCTACAGCATGTAGAAAGTGTGGAGGAAGAACGTCAAATTTCTGTTATGTTTTGTCTTTTATTTCAGAATTTGATAAGTGAATGAAGCAAATTTAATGTTAAAGTTTTCCAGATTTTTTGAACAATACATAATGATTGCATTTTTTCACTTTCGACAATATCCTTTACATGTAACAATATTTTCATACCAATATGTATATATTTTTACTCTTACCAGGGTTATTTATTATATAGAGATGCAAATAATCACAGTATGACAGCCGTAAGAATAAACCCTGAAACTTTGGAACAAGATGGTACAGTTGCTTTGCCAGGTAAGAACCTCCAGGTATGATAAGGTGATTATGCTTTACTGTATTTGCAGGTGAGCAGAAGAGAAATTGAGGAAGATTTTGAGATCACAAAGAGACTGTTTCAGTTTTTTTAATGACTTTGGCTTGCTGCATTAGACCTGATGCAGGATTTTGTTCAGAGACAACTTTTGTACTCCAACCAGTGGAAAAATGGTGCAACGTTTTTCGATGTATGGTTATCTTAATATGAAGACTCCAAGAGCTTAACTTGGGTTTCCAGTTTTTATTTCTTTCTCTTTGGAAGTTTGATCATTTGGGTCAGATGTGACTTCATTTTCAGTACCTATTACATGTAGGTGGTTACAAACGATGACCAAAACCGTTTAGTGTTCTTAGCCACTCACAGAAAGAGGGGAAGGGCAGAAGAATATCTTTGGATAGAACAATGACAGGCTTATTCCGTAGATCAAAAGAAGATTCTGTGTTGCATCCTGACATAAATAAGAAGGCACTGACTGAAACCACAGAAAAATTCTCTAGGCTTTTTATATTTCAACCACAAAACAGTAATTCCTGTAACTATGACTGTAGAATCTATTCTATGCAACTTTCTGCAAGTCCTTAAAATGTGGTTATCTTTTTTAAGCTGCTTGGTCTTTGTGGGACTGTATGAGAAATATGAGTGAGAACACATTTGAGGACCTGACACATCTTGTAGGATTGTTTTTCCACTTTCTTCACCTCAAGGCAGCTTCTTCAACCTGTAAGGTCCTTGGTGGTCCTTAATTATGTCATTATTGGTAAACAAATCAGTGCTCTTCATGAAAGTCTTGAGACACACTTGAGCACATTTAAAGTGTACACCTCTGAGCTGTTAGCTTTCTTCTGCAAATGTCAGTGACAGGTGTCATTTTGCAAGACAGCCTTGTGTTTATACTGTAAAAAGGCACAAATTAAACACGAGTGTGCCTTCTAAACAAAAATGTATTCATCCTTCAGTGCAAAAGCAAATTTTGATAACTGTGGTAATACCAGTTCAGAAATCCCTTGGACTATTTCATGTGGTTTGTGATGGTGTTAAAGTGGATGCTTTATGTTCTTCTTAACTCCTACCCTTTTTATTTTGCCTCTTAAACTTTGCTGTTTTACTTTCTGCGTTTATCCAGATTTACCTCAGTGTTGTATTGTGATCAGATACGGCCTTGTTCTTTTGGCTAGGACAAATTCAAAGGGGTCTAATTCTGGTACTTTCCATTTCCCATTAAAAGGAAAGAAATTAAGATGAGGGGAAGGTATGTGAGTTATCTGGAGGAAACCTGAGTAGGTAGGCACAGAACTCTAAATAGTAGTGGCTGTCCCACGGTAATCTTAATGACTTTACAGCATGTTGTAGTTCTGAAAAACCACACCGGATAGAACTACAAGGCAGTAACCTTGATAACAGCTGAACACTGATATGTCTCCAACTCTTTCCTCTTAGTTGGTATGGCATTCAGACATGGCTCTATCTGGAGCTAATCTCTTTCAGATGCCGAGGTTGGCGATAACGCATTTAAGTAAGGTATTCGTATTTATTCCTACAGGGATGCTTAGGAGATTAGGAGTTCATTAGGAGATGTGATTAGGACATGATCCTACCTAGAAGTCACATGACCTTAGAAAACTCAGTGAACTGTGAAACATCATCATCTCCTTTCTCAGACAGTGGGATCCACCAGCGTCTTGAAACCATGAACTCATATTTCAAAGGGCAGTCTTTCAGCTTTTTCAGATGATCTAGAAAATCTGACAGTGTATCTGGAACTACCAGTCTGTGTGTCAACATTCTTGTATCTAATGCCTTTGCCAAGCTTCGTACACTGTCCTTGAGCTGTGGATCTGAATTTCCAGTCCAAGTATCATAAATCAATCCCTGAGTTCTATGAGGATTTTCTAGGTGGTTGGAGCTGAATTTACATAGTAAGTTTTCATCCTGACTGTTTCTTTACCAGTAATGCTTACTATGTGCCTTAGAGAAAGGCTGATGAACAGCTGATGAAGTTGAAGTTATGTGGTACATGGTTTCATGGTTCTTTGAAATTACATGTTATCTTGGAGCTCAGGCCTAGTCACTTCATCTGAAAAGTCCTGCTACTGCAGATAGCCTAGACAAGCTCAAGTACTTAGCAGCAAGACAAGATGCACTATATAAGTATGGAAGATGATGCTTGAAAGTCATCTTCTCTTGAAGTCTCTAAGGGGGCTGTGATTGACAGATGTCTGTAGTTATGTCCTTTACTTACAGTAATCTCCAGAGAGAAACCCTGGATATCTTTGTCCCCAGAGTAATTTCCAAAGTCAGATTAAATAAAGCTACAGTTGATTCCTCCAAGACCTTCCATTTTCTACACTCCCCATTAATTTGGTATTTGATACTGGGTCTGGATGTTCTTTAATCCAGTGCTAATTATTAGGAAGGCTTCTGAAGAATGTAGGTTTAAAAAACAAACAAACAAATCTGTTCCAGATCTCCTCTATGAACATGCCTACTAAACATGTAAACAACCCCCAGAGCTGGGAAGCTTGCCTCTTCTTGAAATGACTCAAGAAATATGCCACTGTAATACAGATTCACTGGTGGCCAGAATATCCTGTTTTCTTGACTGTTTTGCTTATGCAAGCATGTATTTTTCATCCATTCAAGGGATCTCAATACTTACCAACTTCTTATAACCTTTCAGATATGTAATTTAGATAATTTTTGGAATTGTCTTTCAAGTTATTGACAACTCTTTTGTTTTATCACTAATACCACTTTGCAGTATAGAGAATTAGTAACATGAACTGACTTTGGTCATTAAATCAGAGATTAGTTTTGAGAGCAGTATTTCAAACTTCAGCACATTTTCCATTCCCCATCCTGCTTGCTGCTTACCTGTTTTGTGATTCATACCTGTGTGGGCTTGAAGGGGGGGGAGGTTGTCTACTTAGGGTCTGTTACTTCAAGAAGTAAGAATTAGAGAAGGTTATCTGATGCATATTCTATTCCTGGTAATACAGCGTGTTGGGCTTGGCAGTATAGCACAAAAAAGGAAACAAGTTTATGAGATTGTGAATACCGTGGTGGTTTTTTTTATCTGTATTATTTTTAAAATAATAACAATTTTAAAACACTCCCATCTAGTTAGCAAAAAATATCCGACTTGCTGGTTATGCAGGAAGGATATTGTGTGCTTCATTGAGTATTAAATTTGTTAGATAAAATGACTGTTTCTAAATCTTTATTCAAGTTATGAGTGTAAAGTAGCTGTCCTGTAGTATTTTTGGAAGAGGTCTCTTTCCTGTGTGTAATCAATGAAACAAGCACTTAAAAGCCATCTACTATTAATCTGTTAGTAGCTTCATCAGCAGAGTTGGAAGGGAAGAGGAGATGGTGTTGGTACATGCTTTTAAACCTGTAGAGAAAGCTGTCTTTTTCCTTGTTTCCTCTAATATGGACAGAATTCTTTCCCTACCTTTTTTATTCTTGGAAATACCTGACCTGTTTTTAATAAATGTGTGGTGTGTTCAGCCATATGCTTTCCAAAAAAAACCCCATAGATTTTCAGTTAGTAGTTTGGAAATATTTATAAACAATGAAAAAATGAGATGAATAGTGGGAAGTTTGATTTGGTTTGATTTATTCATTTAGGTTCTATATGCTGAGGGAATGTTTCTAAGATAATGACATTTATTTAAAAAAAAATAAAAATTGGGGAGGGAATAAGAAAGACTAACTCCCAGAAAATTGGATTTTAGATTTAATAGCTTAGAATATGCCTCACTGGTGCGTAGTAAATGCTTTTGAAATTAATTATTGGGTAACCCCTTACATTTCATACACTGGAAAGTGTTTTAAGAACAAAGGGACAAAGGAGTCTTATAGGCTTTTGGTGAGAAGAGATCTTAGCAGAAAAAAACCCATGTTACCAGAACAGTATGATTGCTCTTTAGACAAGCTAGAACTCTCATAGTCTGATTGTAGTGAAAATGAAATAGAGAGAAGCAGAGGACAGGGTGTGTATGTATGTTAAGATAAACTGATGCAGTCCACTTCATCTTTCTCACAGATTGTCATACTGAAGGGCAGAACATCCTGTTCACTGATGGAGAATATATTAATCAAATAGCAGCATCTAGAGATGTAAGTGTTACATATAATGGGTAAACTTATTTTTCTCTCAGCAGAATTGTTTTATTTTACAATACTTAAGCTTCCTTTCTGCTTAATGTTTGGCTTTTCCTTCACTAACACAACTAAGGAAGAAATACGTGTAACTAAAGTTAAGGAGAAACTGCTATATTTGTGCATAAAGGAGCAGTGTTTTGTATTTAGCCACACCATTTTTATTTGTGATGGATTTTTCAGATTTTTATTTTATTTTATATTTTTCACATAAGTCTTAAGGAAAACTTTGCACTTGCTGAGGAACAAAATCTTAATACATGAAATAATGGCTTTTTAACATGTTATTCTACAGTCTGTGGGGGATAAGTTTCTCTGAGAATGAACTATATATTCTCCCCCCCTCCCCCTCCCCCCCCATTACTCTCTCTTCTCTCTGTCTTTTATATCTTGGTTGTTGGCGCTCTGTG
>WTSP01016994.1:34464-45222 GCA_025331215.1 Actenoides lindsayi
ATTGGGTGGAGGGGGATAATTGTTCTGCAAAAAAAACAATATTTTCACCCCCCCCCCCCCCCCCAATTTGTTTTCCTGAAATTGCTTGGGTACTTGTTGGGGAATTTCGGAGAGATTAAATAGAAGAACTATTACATTCCAATAGATTTTTATATGAAAATTGCCTATTGGGCCAAAGCTGTGGAAACCCAAATAAGTGCTTTTACTATGGGCAAAACACTTGTAACTTTTCTATGTTTTTGCTCCACAGACAGTTACTACATTCTTAGTTCTGGACAAATTTCTGGTTTTTGGCAGGAAGAAAGTTGTAAAACAGAGATGGGACAGGAGTGGGGTGAGAGGACTGGCGAGAGATGCCAGACATGCAACTCTAAGAGAACCAGGATTAATCCTTTTCTCTGATAATGGAACAACTTTTTGTTTGTTTGTTTGGTGGGTTTTTTTGTTGTTGGTTTTTTTGTTAACATGGCCAGATGAAGATACTTCATATACACTTGTAAACAGACACCTGTTTTAGCTACTCTTTAAAGCAGTCTCTCAAACTACAAGCGGAATTTTGTGTTCTGAATCAGGAGAATTTGAGGGTTTAAAAGACAGATGTGAATAGTTACAAAAGCAAGATTTGTTTGGTGAGATGGAGTTCATTTCTATAGCAGTTCAATATTTTCATAATGTTCATAGCGTTTTCATAGAATTCAGTATATATTTAAGCTTATCTTCAGCTCATCCTGTTTGGCACTTTCTTCCTTTCTCCTTTATAATAACTTTACTCTGAAATAGTATTATACTGATGCACTTAGGCCATGAAAAGTAAATTAATGCATTTATTATACTGTATAAAGTAGATTGATTTATTTATTTGTTTGATTATTGCAGGATGGCTTTGTAGTGCGAATATTTGCAACAAGTACTGAGCCAGTACTGCAACAAGAGCTTCAGCTTAAGCTTGCAAGAAAATGCTTACATGCCTGTGGCATCTCATTGTTTGATCTGGAGAAGGACTTGCACATTATCAGTAAGTCCTCTTCTTTGAAGGTTAATAACAAGCCTAGTAATTCAAATAATAAAACCGGAACACTGCACTTCCCTGTTTGCCTTTATCACATGCAGTAAGGTATAGCTCCATTGTAAACACATGAAGAAGTCTATGGGTTTCGAAACTGCTTAAGTGTTATTTAACTTGCAGTAATCCATAGGCTCATTTTGAACCACCTTTCTGTCCACAGCAGTATTCATAGCTTTCCAGTGTTTTCCTCTAGTTGTAAAATACATATATATTTGTTTGAAGCTTGGAGTTCATAATAGTGCTCATATAACATGTAGTTACCTATAGAATTCCTTGCTATGGATCAAATGTAATTAAAGTTAAAAGGGCTGGTGGCTGGTTTAATGGAAAAAAAAAAATTGCTTTGAAAGACACTAGATATGTGGAAACCACCTTTGCATCAGAACTCGAGATACAAAATTCTTGGTGTCTAGGAAGGTATTTTGGAGAAATATCACTTGGTCTTTGCTTTGTATTTTTTGGTTTTGGGTTTTTTTTTTTCCTCTTGTTAGGTGTCTGCTTTTGACACTATCAGAACAAAAGCATATTTGGCTACATGGACCTTTTGACTGACCCAGTGCAATTGCTCTTATGCTATTGCTTATTTCCTCTTTGAACAGTTTTGCCAGGTCTAGCCCAGTAAGCCTTCTTGTGACAGGAAAACTTTGCTTTTTCACTTCTAACTTTCTTAGAACCTTTGTTATGAGAAACTCTTCCAGACAAAGTTAAGCCCATAAACTGCTCTGTGAAACTTCCTGTTTAAACTGTCCTGTTAATTCAGTCTTAACTCATACAGGTACAGGGTTTGATGAGGAGTCAGCTGTCCTTGGGGCTGGAAGAGAGTTTGCACTAATGAAAACTGCCAGTGGAAAGGTACTGAAAATGTTCTGTAGCAAATCGCATCAATTTGTTCTTACGTGGTTTTTATATTATTTTCTATAATTCCTTTTTGCCTTTTTAGAATGAACTTATGTGATTATATTTAAATGCTTTCTCAGAGCCCACTTTAAAGGGAAAAAGGCAAATGGTTATATGAAAATAAACAAGTGACATTGGAACCATTGAGAAATGTCTGGCTTGAATTTATGGCAATTTCTACAGTCAGTCTTACTTAGAGACACTCTGGGGCTTTGTTTTAGATTTCAGGGACTAAAGTATCTTTTGTCTACAAGTGATTCATTAGTACATTTGCAAATTCTTTTTTCCTCACATTTCTATAAACAGTCTGACTATAGTAATTTGCTTAACTCCCAGCCTCATTTTTCCAATCCTTCAGAGAATTATTGGCTTCCCTTAGGCGAAGTTTTCAATTGATTTCTTTAAACCTATTCTAAATGATCTGGTATGTTAGTTCTGCTCATTGGAGAATGGCATTTGAATGTTATTGAAATGTAGAAGTAATCTAGCTTACTATCACTGTGCCTTTTTCCATTATTTACTATGTTTCTATTTTAGTTTGGGAAACCAGTGTTATTTTACTTACACAAGTATAGTTTTTTTCCTGTGTGCAGAATTGTGTTGCTTTACTGAAATGAAGGCCATGTTCAGTTGCTATTAAAACAGAGAGATTTGTTAAAATGTTCATAAAGAAGCTTAACTATCTTTTCATAAAATTTGGTAGTATGAAAAATAATTTGATCAAGCAGAACTCTTATTAGAGGAGACTAACAAGTGCCTCTTTGATATAAAATTGAAAGTCCTGTTCTCTGAAATTGTGTGTTCAGGTATGAAATACCCTTTCTAAGGCAACAAAAGATGTCTTTAGGTGCCCATATAGGTGAACACACCCATTTTATAGTACTGTTGAGTATCATGATTCTAGAGGAAAATTTTTAGTCCCTGTTTGTAGCTTTCTGTGTGTTCATGTGAAATATTTTATTCTGGCACAGTAGAAAGGACATTTCAAAACAAATAGAATCTAATCAGAATGTTTGCCACGTTATCCTAAACCCATGAATTTTGACTTAGAACTTTTCCTGACATTGTTTACACCATTTCAGTATTTCTGTGTAGTTTGAAATGACAGGATTTTAACCAATGCAACTTTAAAAATGATGCAAGTTTAAAGCGCTGTGGTGTAACTGAACATGATAAACTGTTTTCTTCTAGATCTATTATACTGGCAAATATCAGAGCCTTGGAATCAAACAAGGAGGTCCTTCAGCAGGAAAATGGGTTGAACTCCCAATCACAAAATCTCCAAAGATTATTCAGTTCTCTGTTGGACATGATGGCTCACATGCCTTGCTTGTTGCTGAGGATGGAAGCATATTCTTCACAGGTTCTGCTAGTAAAGGAGAGGATGGCGAATCGAGTACGTATTATGCTTGCTTGATCAATGGTTGATAAAAGCATATTAACCACCTTTTGATTTGAAGAGAAAGTTGCAACGGTTCCAAGAACATGTAAGCGTGCTATTGGGTTTGAGTTGTATGTCAGCTGTAGGTTCAGTCAAGCAGTGCCACCACATTTCCCAGCTGGAGGTGCTGATCTCAAATTTTGCCACAGTTTGGATTGTGTGGTGGGAGTGCCGTTTTAGAGTTGACCTAACGTATGGTTAACTGCTGTTTCTTCGTGCTGTGTGCCTGGGGCTTTGAAAAAACTGAAGAGCCAACTTTGGCCTTTTCATTGTTGTTTAAGAGAACTTTGGTATTTTGCCAGCTAATGTCTGTCCTTAGTGGAGGAGTACATTGATTAGAAATTCTAGAAGCATGGTCTCCTATGCTTGATCAAGCAGAACTCTTCAGACACTAGAGAAGACAGATTAATTTGATCTTCAGACAACAAATGCCTCTTCAATATAAAATTAACAAATCTCCTAATTTTGATCTCTAAAGTTGTGTGTTTAGGTTGAAATACACTCGATAAGACAGTGAAAGATGGCTTAGGTACCTTAAAGCTGTGATCTGTTGTGATATTAAATACTTCACTATTCTGTTATATTGTATTAATTCAAAAAAAAAGGAAAAAAAATAAAAGGAAAGAAAAAGTAAAAACTGTCTTTTGGAAAATACTTAGCTCCTGAGGATCTTAAAACAAAGCTGATATTTTTGAGTTGTCAGTGTCATAATGTGTACTTTTTAATAGGATAACATAATGTGTATTTCATAGAGAGCATTTTCATATAGTATTGAAGCCTAACTCATTCAAATCAATTTCTCAGTGTTCTGTTTTAATAGCGTAATTTGATGTTGCCATTAAAATTAATGCATCTTTTATAAAGCAGGTTGGTGGAAAAGTTCAGTCTGATAGCCATAGAATTTAAACACTGATGTAAAAAGACTGACATTTTTGTGCTTCAGTGCAGTCAGTTAAAAATAGGATGAATAGCACTCTAATGTTGGTATAAAATTCAAGTCTTTAGGTAGCAGTAGATGCTTAGAATTTAAAAACTGGTTTAAAATAGAATTTAAAAATAGATAAACAGCCGTGGTTGAGTCCAGTTTTGTGTTAATGAGCTGTGTAGGAGTTTTGCCTTTCAAGAAAGTTGCTAACAAAAACTCAGTGGGCTTCATACGTGAGGTATGGCATAGCTCATACAGAAACAAAGCACATTTAACTTGCTGTTCGATTAACTACACTGACAATTTTCCTGAAGAATATGTAGGTTTTCTGATGTAATCTTAACTAAAATACAGGCAAGAATGTATTTTAAAGTTCAATAATGCATATGAAGTGCATTCTTGAATATGTTTAGATGAAAGGAAGTTAATAGTATTACTCCTGTGTAAAAGTTTTTGGATAACAGACTTGGTATGTGCTATAGAAACTTGGTAAAGTCTTTTTAAATACAAATCTACTGAAAACTGTGTGGGACAAAATCATGCTAATTTCTCCAGCAAATGTAGAGTAGATTTAAGTGATTCATACAAAAAGGTTTCAGGAAATATATTTAAAGGCACAAATTTCAAGATGTCTTTTTTCAGTTATTGGGAGGCTATCCAAAATACAATTAAACAGATTCTTTTTGATGTATATTTAATCTACAATTTTAGATGGAACAGAAGCTTATTGCTTTGAAACTAAGTTGCTGTCACTGCTTTTGTTTAAACTAGGAAAGTCTAGGTGAGAAGTTTTAGTGCTCACTTCATCTTACTGAAGAATCTGCTCAAGGACTTGATCTGAGTTATTTTAGAAGTTCAACTCTCGTCTGGCTCATCTGGTTCTCTGTCACTCTCTAATTTGACTGAGAGTGGATATGCATAAGTTTTAATTTTCCCCCCTTGATTTCTTTTGAATGTGGACAGGGAGATGGGGTTTCTATCAGCAAGGTGTGTGCGCTCTTTGTAGAAAGTTAGTATTTGTCAGCAAGTGAAAGTAGCTGGCAGTGCTCTGACTTGGGCAAAAATGCACAGGCAGTAATGGTATCTGTTAATTGTTTCATCCAGTCTTTAGCTATGCTGTTACTGTTTCGTTCGAGATCAGATGGCAAAAAATTATTTTGGGGTAGGGTTTTTCTTAGTTCTTCTTTCCTTTTTCCTCTTGGGGATGTCTGTTGTGACTCCAAGTTTTTGTAAACATGGTTTTAAGAAACAGAGGATTTAATGTTTTTCTTTAAAAACAAACAAACAGAAGCCAACCAACCAAAGAAAGAAAACACCAAAAAAGCCCCCCCAAACTTCTGTAACATTTCTCTGTGAATTTCTGTGCAAATATTTTCCTAGATGTTCTTCTCAGATGGCAATGATGACTTTTTTCTAATATGTGCTGCTTTGTGAAGTTCATAAAGTTAGTTCAATATATATAAAAGAAAAACTTGAAGAATCATTCCTGAAAGATACATATCTAACCATGACTTTTCTTGCTTTTGATTTTTTTGAGAGAAACCAGTGTAATCCAATAAAAGCTAGAACAGGAGATTGCAGAGATGGATTTTGTTTCAGTAGCAGCCTGAAAACTAACCCAAGCTGTAAAACAAATGTTATTTTGCCTTGGAAGTGTTTGGTAGACTTACTGGCTATTTATTTATTTATTTAAAGCTAAAAGCAGAAGGCAGTCAAAACCATATAAGCCTAAAAAAATTATTAAAATGGAAGGAAAGATTGTCATATCTACAGCGTGCAATAATGGAAGCAGTTCTGTAATTTCAAAAGATGGAGAACTCTACATGTTTGGAAAAGATGCCATTTACTCTGACAGTACAAGTAAGTTAATACTTGTCTTTTAAGTGCATTTTTTCTTTTTTTTTTTCTCCTCCCCCCCCTTCTCCCCCCCAGTTAAAGTAGTTGAAATTAATCTGAAAGTTTTAGCCTCTGGAAACGTTTGTGTGTTTCTTACTGCCCAAATAGATTTCTGAATTTGTGCTGATTCAGCTAAATATGACAGGAGATTAAAAAGACTATGCAGTTTCCTTAAGTTCTGTAAAAATATATAGCAACAGTAGTGACAAATACCCCAATGAATGCTTTCACTAAGGAACGGGTGGCGGGAAATAATCATTTGTTCTATTAATCTGACACTAGAAGGCCACACAGGGCTAAGTCACAGAAATGAGACATGCTTTGTTAACGAGCAAAGGCTTCAGGAAACCAGGCCTTACGTGTTTCTCTGCTCCCAAGGCAGTCTGTTTCGAACTTACAGGTGATCCAGTACATCTCAATTCAAATAAAACACTTAAGAAATAAACTCCAATGGTGTTGTGACTCCTTTAAAACTGGAACAAGTCATTTGCAGTAGGGTTTGGTTTGGTTTTGGCTTTCTTTTCTTTTCAGGAGAAGTGGCCTGGGCCTAATTCTCCTTTCACTTATTATTCCAACATTTGTTTCTTGTGTTTGCTGGTTTTGTCCATTGCTGATAATTTAGGAATTGTCAGTATCCGCTAGCAATTTTGCTACGTTGCTGACGTTCCTTCTCAGGTAAAAAGTACAATTTACCACTCAACTGTTTTATGTCTTTTAGGTTTAGTAACAGATTTGAAAGGCCATTTTGTGACTCAAGTAGCCATGGGCAAAGCTCACACCTGTGTGTTAATGAAGAACGGAGAAGTTTGGACATTTGGCGTAAATAATAAAGGACAGTGTGGACGAGACACAGGTTCCATGAATCAGGGAGGAAAAGGTGAGGGACCTAGATTTAATATCACAAGTGAAAACACAGCTAAGTGTTTTATTATAAAAAGTAATTCAAATGCTAAAGCTTAATACATGCAACGTGCTTATAAAAACCCCAGGTATGGATGCTTTCAACTTCAACTGTCAGGTATTTGGTATTCGGCCCATACTAATCAATGCAATACTGTTAAAAAAAAAAAAAATCACTTCCTTTTCTTTTGTCATAGAAAAAGCTTTTTAAATTTTTTTTTAAAGAGGTGAATAAAACCAAACACCATCACTCCTTATCTTGCTATGTGCCATAGTCCTTGTAAGAAAAAATTTTCTACCTTTCCTTGTTTGCATTCAGTCTTGAGGTTGTCGTTTGCCTAAACGGGGCGTGAATGCAAGTCTGCGTATTTCTTCACACAACTGAATATTTCCATTATTCCTAAATATAGGTATGAAAAATCGTATCTGTTCACCTTTGAGAATTGGAATTTTATATGTGACAAGTAAATAACCTGTTACTTGTATACTGAATATAAATGTTCCATTTCCCTTTTAGTTGTGAAACCTTGCTGTATACCCCAGCCTGTGCTCAAAGAGGTATCTAAAGTGTCATTGTGCTGGCTGAGCATGCAAATCAGGCATGTCTAGTCATTCCTTTTAAAATTTGATCTGTGAGTGTTCTTCAGAGCTTCCTCAGTAGCCACTGTTTGCCTCAGAAAACAGCTATTTCTCGTTTCAATATCTTAATTAGGTTTTGGAGTTGAGAACATGGCAACAGCAATGGATGAAGACCTAGAAGAGGAACTGGATGAAAAGGATGAGAAGTCTATGATGTGTCCTCCAGGCATGCATAAATGGAAGCTGGAGCAGTGTATGGTATGCACTGTGTGTGGAGATTGCACAGGCTACGGAGCTAGCTGTGTTAGTAGTGGGCGTCCTGACAGAGTACCTGGAGGGTAAGCAAACATACAGAAATACACTTGCTATAGAGTGTCAAAAGGCTAAAGAGTGTGTTGAATGTAAACAGAGTTGATGTTTTCTTAAACTTCAGCCTAAGTTAATGTTACACCTAAAAAAAGTCTGTGCTTTTAAAATCAGAATTGTTTTTTATAAATAGCTTGTGATGGTTGCAAGTGATTTAGTTTTAAACACTTTTTTTTGTATTTCTCTAGTGCATGTTGTATTTCACTAGAAGCTGTTGATATGAACACTAATATAATCTGTCTCTTGACAGCTGCTGGCTTTGGGATAACCTTTCTTTGTCCTATGATGGAAGTTTTTCTTATATCTTCATTCCAGTTGCTTTTATCTGTTTCTTCAAAGTCGAGCTGCATAAAGGGTCGCTGCTATACATATGGCCGTGATTGTTTCTCTAGCAATGCATGTGTTCATTGTTGCCTTGTTGATGTTTTCATGTGGTGTATGCTTAATGAAGAAAAGTTAAGGCTGAGAAGTCAGTTGAGATATTTATGGTCAGTGTATACTCCTTGGCATCATGCAACAGCAGCTAGGATTTTAAACTAGCTATACTTTCTGTTTACCTCAACAACAACAACAAAAAAAAAAATCACATGTTCACAGCTCAGACAAACTAATAATGTATGTTTCAATTACCATGGCATCGGCAATACAGAAAAAGAAATGTGATAAAGCAACTCTTTTTGCTGCAGAATCTGTGGCTGTGGCTCAGGTGAGTCAGGCTGTGCTGTATGTGGCTGCTGCAAGGCGTGTGCTAGAGAACTGGATGGCCAGGAAGCAAGGCAAAGAGGAATCCTTGATGCTGTAAAAGAGATGATACCTTTAGATCTCTTGCTGGGTAAGTGGTGTGAAAATAGCAAGATGGCTTTTCATTTTCTTTCTTACGGCACTTTTTTTTTTCCTCTCAGTACATTTTTTTTGCACTCTTTAGTAAAGTCAATTCCACTGCTGACTTTTGAATATTCAATTGGAATAACAGGTTAGTTTAGGAATAGGGCTGATCTTTCCAGTTAATATTTCAGCTAGTGTTTTGATTCCTCTGTATGATTAAACTTTGTGTCTTAATGCAGTTTTTTCTTTCAAAAAAAATTACTGAACTTTTATACTTGCAGGATAGTTTTAGCATAAAAATTGTTAAAATGGGTAAAATGTTACTTATCAGGCAGATTGATTTATTTGTGTTGTAGTGAAGTAGGATCACTCTGGTAAGTGAAATATTTTAAACTTGCCCTTACTATACACAGGTATCACTTTGAACTGTGTGGTTATGATACTAATGCTGGTACTGTAAAACTGTTCTTGTCCTTTTTTGATACCCTGTAATACTCTGTAATATTTTTATCATGGTTTTATGCCATCACATAAAAGATGGGGAACCTGGGAGAAAAATTACCAACTGGTGTGATTGTTGGAAAAATTCAGCTTGGGATCTTACCTTGTTATCTGTTATCACAGCATTTTTAATATTGTATTTTATGTACAACTTGGCAATCACAGATTTTGGGAGATCTAATTTTCCTTTTTTTTTATGTCGAGATTTAGGTAGAGTCCTTAATTCTGCATTGATGTATGGATATGGTATCTAGTATAGAAAAGGACCATAAAATTATTAGAAGCATGACTTAAAATATTTATACATCTTACCAGTTTATCTGTAGGGAAGGGAATAGTAATAATAGAAAATTACATGCTATACTTTGAGGGTAAGATTTTATTTTTTTCTTCCCCAAGCAAAACTTAAATAGAACCTAGAAGTGTTTCTCTTGAAGTTAACACCAAGGATCCCTGTGGAGTCCTGATACCTCCATACAGATATTTCTAAATATAATTTGCTTGTATATGGCTCTCACAGAAATAGGTTTATTCTGATGGTGAATGTGGCAATAGCAGCTCAGCTTCACAGTTCTATTCTCATGTGTGACCATGGAGGAGTTAGTTGTTTGTGCTAATCCTGCCTTTGCTAGCTCCTTTCCTAGCACCATAGACAACAGTTCTTGGTCCTGTGTTAGGCTTGGCATAATTTGGGATGAGGGTGTTGAACGCATTTGTCTGGAGAAAAGTGACAATGCTTCCAGGTGAAGTTTTTGTTTGATGTTGAGAGCAAGTATATTTTTTTTCCGAGGTTGTTGCAGTTTGCTGGGGAAAAAAAAACCCAAACAACATTGGAAAAAAGGCAGTGCTAATAATAGTTTTATTACTGTGTTCATTCAAGTCATGGTTTCTGTTTAAGAAAGTGCTTAACAGTTTGTTTCAAATTACTGTTACATTAGTTAGTTTGGTAAATAAGTCAGATTTACGTACAGCTGTATACTGCATTAAAGTAATTGCATGCTTTTGGTAAGTGCAGAGTATATAGTGGTAAAGCATTCTTAAAGCTAAAAAATTACCTAATCTATTTGAAAAGTTTTAAAAATACAAACAATTTTATGCTTGTTCTAATAAAATCCTTTCTAAATCTTTTTAGGGAAAAATTGAGATAACCATGACAACCCCATAGTTAAATCTAATTTTTTTTTTTTTTTTTAATTAAATGTTAAGGGTTGGAAGGGACCTCGAAAGATCTAGTCCAACCCCCCTGCCAGAGCAGGACCACCTAGAGCAGGTCACAGAGGAACATGTCCAGGCAGGTTTTAAATGTCTTCAGAGAAGAAGACTCCACAACCCCTCTGGGCAGCCTGTTCCAGAGCTCCGTGA
>WTSP01016994.1:47879-60409 GCA_025331215.1 Actenoides lindsayi
AGACACTGTCTGTGAGAACAGGCTGCTAACTTCAGACAGTGCAGTTAGTTAGAAGAACTGAGCTGAAAAGTAAAATCGCTTGACAGAATTAGTTCTGTTCTCCCTCAAACCAGGACACTTCTCCATCCAAATGCTGCAGTTTTCTATGAGATGGTGGAAAGAATAACACCATTCTTGAGAACTCTTATGATGCTCTTCTCTTCATGAGGCACACCAAGATCATGTAAATCCACTAGATTTTCATTTTATGTGTAAAAAAACAAAAACAAACCAACAAACCAAACCCTTAGGCTAATGCTAAAAAGATTAGGCAGACTGCTTGACTTTCCCAAAAAGTTCTGGAATTTATGCATGTGTAACTGAAGAAATTAATACTAATGAAATACTTATTTAGAGATCCAAAGGCAGGTTTCAACCTCTAACTTCTCTGAGAATATTGCTTAGTCAGTTAAAGGCCAGATTAGCTTCTAGGGTCTTTCCTTCAGGTACTGAATGTTTTGTTTGTCAGAATGCCTGGATTTAGTGTCTTAATGTGTGGCATTTGTTCTTTTATGCCAGATCAGTGAGAGACAAAGCCTGTGTAGTTTTTGACAGTTGGGAACAGGATCCATCACTGAATGTTGCTGATCATTCTTCACCTAAATTTGGTGACCTGTATTCAATACAGACATTTTCAGTAGATCTTAGTGTCTTAATTACGAATGCCTTTTAAGTAAATACAGGAATATTTCATTCCGAAAGCAAGCAAATGAGCAAAACAAAACAAAATCTTGAAGTTAATTCATTTGCTCACTGATTGTGTTGAAATAGGAGTCACACAGAGGTGTGAGAGCACAAGTGCTGATAGTATACTGGCTTCCACACAACAGGTTAAGTGGTCTAATTGTTTGTGCTGCTTTACCAAAGCTCCAAATTTAGTCCTGATTTAAAAACATGTTCCAGTGGTCCACTTGAATTAAGGGAGAAAGTGATGGTTATGTCTACAGTTAAGACAGTCATTTAACTCCTTCATGAGATCAGTTGTGGTCTCTTGTATGGAAGAAGGTGATTATGCTTATCTTTATTTGAATTTTTCTGCAGACACAGAGTATGAATTTCAACCTTCTGGGAAGAAGTAGCTGTCATTAATAGCTACAACATCAATGACCTAGTTAAATGTTACTGTATTTTCAGTCAAGAGCTGTTAACTCATTTCTTAAACATCTTCCAAGTCCAAGTAGGTACTTTTGTAAGGGACCTGTATATGCTGTGTGTATATGCTGGTCAGCAGCACCATGCTGAGTGGTAATTAGCTCAGAAATTTTAGGTGTTTATGCTGAAGATTTCTGCTTATTTTAATTTTTTTTTTTTAATCTTGCAATGAGTCCCAACAGATTAGGTTATACTTCTTATGATATAATTTTAGCCAGTAAACAATTTTTATGTTTAGAGTCAGTTACTCGTATTGCTTCACTCAAGGAATTTTGGTTTAGTGACAAATTAGGTATTTAAAATCAACACTGGAGAAAAAGTTCTTCAGTTTGGGATAATAAATCTATTATTAAAAGAAAACCCCAGATTTAAGAGTTTCTTAATATTTGTCATATGTCTTTGATCTTTTCAGTGCAGCAAGTATGTACAGTGTGACCAGTTCAGGTGACCAGTTTTGCTGCTTCTCTGTGACAGTAATTAGAGCTGCTTCACTCATCTGCTGCTTTCTTCTAGCTTAATGGTTGTGACAAGAGCAGTGGAAGAGATCTCAAAATCAATGCCACATTTTTGAGTCAAATGTATGATCTTTTGAGAAATAAAGCCAACTGTATTCATCACAGCCTCTATGGTAAACCACAGTATTTCAACATCATTATTAATGGATGTTTCTCAGCTTTTTACTGTCTCTGTTATTCCGGTAAGAAGTGAAGGAGCTGATGTACCACATGAAGAATCATGGTGGTTTAGGGTTTGATGGGAGTAGTGGGAGGTGAGTGTAGAAGTATTTGCACTTTGTTTTCTGTGGTAATGAGGAAGTTTTGTATGTTAGTATGTTCAGAACATGGTTACATTATTTTTCCCTTCCTATGAAACACCTTTTTTTTTTTTAGTATTGGAGGCATTAAATTATGCCTTAGTGGATTACAGAAATCCCTGGGCCACATTGTACAGTTATTGTAATGAACCTAAGATTATAATTCACTGAGTGAGCTCATCTTGAAGGCTCTTCCTGTGACTTTTCCACATTGATATTTGAAGTAACAGAATATAGAAGTAGTCAAAGGTTTAAATTTATCATTTAAAGATAATACCTTTTTTTTTTCAGAAGGCTGTGAGAATGTGAAAATAGCTTTTTAAACAAACTGTATTTAATAAGGTAAAAAATACAGAAGTAGTTTTTAATATGATAAGTAAATGGTCTTGTGCTGCACTGGTATTTCACTCCTTCTCTTTCTCAGCCTATGATGTTAAAACGTTTAGATGATCATTACTCATCAGAGATCAATACTGAGATACAGATTTGGTGTGTAATTAACCGAGGTTTAGATTTTTGATGCCCTTACAGAAAAGGAAAATTATTTTCCATCAGTCTCATTCTGTGTGGAACAGTAAAAGAACTCACAGGAGATTGGTTAATTTTTGTCAAAACTGCTGTGTTTTTGGACCAAGTTATCTGAGGCTGCCTATATTGGGGCAATTTTTGATCTTTCTGAAGTATAATTGATTTAGTTAATTCAGTAAGTAATTATACTGTGGTAGGCTGAGTATCATATAAATGTTTAACACCTGCCCAAGCCACTGTGAGCTTGGAATCGGTTTGTTAGTAATACTGTTCCCTGTTAATTGCTGAACATATACCTAAATATACTTAAAATAGAACTATCTATTCAAATACAGTACTTTTCCTTAAATATTAGTGCAGCTTCTTTTTGTAATTCTAGTTAAATATTTATTTTGATTCTTTCAGGACCTGGCTGTTACATTTTCTTCAATATTTTGTAAAGCAAAACCAAGCAAAAACCCCACCTTTATACTCGAAACAATATTAAACCCTCACATAACTTTCTCTTTTAAGAATACTTTCAAGACAAAGCTGCAGGTTTTTGTCCTTAATGACCAGCAGGAGTGATTCTGTGAAATTATTGTTTTACTTGAGTTTGTAATTACTGTCTGAAAGAGGAGATTACCAATAATGAATTCTAAAAGTAGAAATATTTATATTTCTATTATAGTATTAGAAGTCAGATTTGTAATAGTCTCAATGAGAACAGTTCTGCTTTATGTTTACTGCTTTAATTTACCTTATGTGTTTGTATACACATTTATTTAACAATATATAGAAAGTATAGTATGCAGAAGGGAGAAAGTGTCAAAATTGTTACCATAAATCTTAGTTCCAAGTCATTCTCTATCATCCCCAAATTTCCCTGCAAGCTTGTATTGACTAGCGTGCATCTTTCCTGTGTAAAAAGCCCAAAGAATTTTTTTTCTTCCACATCCACACAAAAAGAGGCATGTGTCCTGTTTTTATTTTCAGTGTTTTGAACAAAAGCAGTGAATTGCAATTAACCTTAGAACCTGTACAGCACAGTCATGTTCTCTGTGAGTATTTCTGTCATAACAATAAATTGCTACTCAGTCTGAAAAATACAGTTTTAAAAACCATGGACCTTAACTATTATCCCTGCCTTGCAGAAATGATAAATTTTGTTTTCTTCAAGGCTGTAGAGGTGGGACATTATCTCAGTATAATGTTTTCCACTTTTAGTGGAACTGAAACAGCATTTGTGCCTAGTTTAATTTTCTGAAATATTTTCCTTTAAAATTCTCCACCTGCTGACCTGTTAGATAGCTATTATTCCATATTAAGGTTTTGCCTCCCTATTTTATTATTTTAAAAAAGACATCAAAAACCTGTCTGTGTTTTCCTTTACAAGTAATCAAGAAGCAAAAATTGGGTTTTTACAAGTGTGCCAACCAACCTAGGACTTTCCTATGCCACCTTGATTTATACTGCCTGTGTTTATTCCTCATGATAGAACCTTCAGTTGTGTTGTCCTGTACTATTTTTTTCTGGTATCCTGCTATGTTCAGTGAAATGGTGTAGGAGTCACTGTATGAGATCATTGATTTCAGTCTGCTGTAATCACAGCTTGCCTTTTTTAGGGAAAGGTACTAGAAGAAATGAAAATATGTATAAAATAATTTCAAAACAAATAGTAAACTCTTTGGTAATTCTGCCTGAGTGCTTAGATGGCCAAGAATGCAAAAGTGTGTCAGTGCACGTAGGATGGTATTCATTCTGTAAGTTTTTCTGTAGTCCGCTGCATTATATAATACATGCATTCTATTTTACTAGGAAATTAAATTACTTCTATGTTTTGGTTTAGGGTTTGTTTGGTTTTTTGGGTGTGTGTGTGTTTGTTTGTGGTGGGGTTTTTTTAGGTATTGTTTGAGGTTTGTTTCTTTTGGTTTTTTTGTTGTTGTTGTTCTTGGTTGGTTTTGGTTTTTTCCTTTATGCTCTTGATTTGCTGCCAGACATTTTGAAAGGCCTGAATCCTGCAGGACCAAAACCCCTCATCTTAATGTTTCCTAAGCTAGGTATGTTTAACCTTGCAGTTTAGCTAGGGGAAAATGTTCAATAAAAGAATAAAGGGAGAGAGTGAGTGTAGTTTTGCCTACCAGTGACTCTCCTTTTCTTGTCTCTGTAACTTGAGCTACTAAAATAACTGAGAATAATAACAGGTTGTTATTCCCCATGTAGATCTATGTTAGAGGCTTTTCAAAGAGTTTTTCAAGTAATACTCCGCAGGCATTCTTTTAACAAAATAAAGGAAGAGTCTAATGCATGGCTGTATTCTTCCACCAGGATAATTCATAGTACCTAAACTCTGCTCCCTTTGTACAGGCAACCTCAGATGTAAGCAGAGAGCAGATACGGCCTCTATGAATTGTTCTACTGTTTTGTTTCCTGTGGTGGTATTTTCGAGGGAGAGGGGCTACTTTACATCTTGCTAGCACATGACTAAACATGCAGGCATCGCAATGTAATCAAAACTTAGATATTTCCGATCGTATTATGATCTCCTGTAGTTCTTTTACTCACCCTCATGTATTTCACTTCCTTCTGTCCTCTTGAAATTTTTGTTGCCACCTTTGCTCTTAGCACTAAAATGCCAAAGGCTGCTGCCTTCAGGGCTGTCTCTGAGCTGTTTGTTGTGCGAGTATTTTCTGAAACTCCAGAGTTGTTTCCCCTAAGTTATCTGGAGATCACTACTTCTTTGATCACCCACAAATGTTTTAGATCCACATGCTTCAAGACACATTCTTTGCAGTCCTTGCATCTCTTTCTGCAACTTTTCTAATCTGAGTTTCACTTCCGTTGTATTGTCCTGTCCATTCTCTATTTCTTGGGCTTTTCATTTCATTAGGAACTTGTCACTAAGCGTGTTGTGCGAATTTTTATTCTCAATTTCATCTGTTGTTCATCTCTCTGTCCCCTGTATCTCTTGTCCTTCAAGCATTTTTAGTTTTCATAACCTTCTTGTCATGAATCTCTCTCCTCTTTCTTGCCTTTTCCTGGTCTTCCTCTGTGTAGTCCTCAGTATCTCCATTCCGACTTGGAAAGAGGGAAAGCATGGTACAACTTTTTGTGTACATCTGAATTCTGTGAAGTAGGATATTAAACACAGCAAGTGGCCTGACAGAAAGTAATCTTTACCAAAAATACATCTATGAAATGGAAGCTTCAGTTGAGACTGTGAAAAATAGGAGCAGTAGCAAGACAACTAAGGGATGAATCTGCAAGATGAAGGCAAAGCAAAATCAAATGATGATCCTTGATCATCAGACGGGATTCTTAATTAACTGGGGGACCTCTTTTGGGATAAAGAGAGTCCAGATAAATACAGTAGGACCAAAACAAAAAGTCTGCGCTGTGTGTAGAAACAAACATGATAAATGAGTTTTTGGGCTACTGTATTACTTAACGCATGCATAAATGTCATGGGTGGGGAAAGGCAATAGTGGATTTTTTTTGAAGTATTTAAAATTTTCTTCTTTAAGTTAATGCCACACTTTGGAAACTTACGTTTGTGAAGACAAATTTCTTCATCTGAAGATTCTAAAGCTACATTTGCCCTAACTTCCACTTAAACTTCTTTCCATATATTAGTGAAGGAACAGACTAACAGCAGGACAGCAGGAAACCTGAAACAGTGGGAATTTATGGAAAGTTAGCTGACATTAATTTGTTAAGAAACTTCAGCTAAGGAAATAAATTATCAATAATTTGGGGGAAGGAGGAGGAATACTTGTTTTCAAGGTTTCACATAAGCTGTCTGTAACATGACACACAGCCTGATTTGGAGTGTGTGGTTATTTTTGTGTGTGTTTTGTATTATTTTGGGCTTGTATGTGTGTGTGTTTGTTTGCGTTTGTTTGTTTGAGTTGTTTGGGCTTTTTTTGCAATAAAGACACTTGGCAGAATTAACTGCTCCTGATTGATGGTTATTGTTGAATGTGAGAGTTCTGGAAGAAGGAGATGCCTCCAAAGAAATTCTTCATGGCATACTTAGCCATTAAAATAGAGGAAAATACAGATTTAAGGAACAAATTACTGGTCCATGATCTACATAGAATCAGCCTCAGTTAAACTTAATACAGCACTACTTGGGTAGAGATTTTAGAAAGAAAAAGTAGTCTGGAGAGAATATTAAATACCTATATCATTGTTATCTTCAAATGCAAATCTTCTCTTGAAGACCTTTATGTAGATGGGAAGCACTTCAAAAATAAATTTCAAAATTAGTAAGTAGCTAAGAAAAAAAATCATATGATTTGAATAATTTTCTTCATGGGACAGGTATTTTTGGGTAGTGGCTTTCTTTACAAGTGATAACTCTGCATTTTAAATATGGTAATGATGAACAGTTGTATGGTTATGTTTTGTAATTTAGTATTGATATGATGATGTTCCAATTTAGTATTTTGAATTTGATATTTTAGGATGTAAGGAATGATAATTAGTATTTTTAACTATTAAAGATAGTAATGGATATTAGCTATCAAATTTTGCTCCAGCCTGAGTCTGTATATCCATTGCTTGGAGTACAGTTGCATACTTGGTAAGTTCGGCTAAAAATATCACTATGCTATATTTATTGTTTCTTTGCATAATATTTTTTGTATTGTCAAGAAATTGCAACTTTTATTTTAGGGCCTTTTGAATTTAGGAAAACAAGATTATCATAATTATTATTCATTTTTTTTCATTGCTTTTAATTTGAATTTTGTTTAACACATTGTTTCCATTTTGTGAGCTTTCCTATGCATGTGCAAAATGTTTCTCCTCAGGCCCCCTTGTATTTCCTGGTCCTATTTTTATGAACCATCGAGAACAGGCTCTAGCCAGGATCAGACCCCATCCAGCACAGCTAAAGCATAAACGGGACAAGCACAAAGGTATTTGGTCTTCCTTATTGGCTAGGGTGGAAATAAGCCCACCCTCCCAGTCACTTCTTCCGTGCACTCAATCTGTCTTTTCAAAGAACAGCAGAAAATGGGTTCTGCCTTTCTTCTTGATAATATCTTGTTACCTGAGGAGAAAGAAAACGCATTTAAGTGTTGACCTTTTTTTCAGAAGTGTAAAAGTTTGGTAGTCTGCCTCATCTCATCATCATCTTTGCTTTTCTTTCCTTATTTTTTTGGTTTGTTTTTCAGTTTTTTGTTTGTTTTGGATAAATGTGCATTGTCTTTGTGTGTCTCTTCTCATTTCTAATCCTGTCTCATTCCTAAGGTTCTTTAATTTTACTGCAGGAAACTTTCAACACCTTACAGTGACTGTTTGCTTTTTTTTTTTAACCGTTGTGTCATATATCTGGAGTGCTTGCTTTCACTTAATAAATTCCAGACTTGTTAACTCAAGTATAGACTTTTTCGTAGGTATATTATCTTTTAACAAGCTTTTTTTAGAAATTAAATACTTAACATGATACAAACAACACTTTTACTATCTTTTCATGGGAAGAATACAAATCGACGTGCAGGTCTAACGCTGCAGTATTCTCGAGTTAAACGTTCTTTTGCAGAGTATAAGGAAGGAGGTGTCTTTGTTATTTCTGCCACTTCTGTATGTCTGGAAAGCCAGTTCATTATGCCTTGAATTTCTACATGTGTAATTTGTTCAGCTACAAGTGATTTCTTTTTTCTTTTAGGAAAAGGTAGTGTATTACTAAAAATTTCAGCTGAATGTACTAAAGCTGAGTGGTATCAAATTTGTTCACAGTGTGTATATATCTGTATACGGATATAGCTGTACATATGTATTATATATAATGCACATTTTACATATGTACCCTTTGCAGACCTGATCAAAGTGAGTAGAAAGCTCCTAAAATGGTGAGGGTCCAGAATGCTTCAACTCTTTTCTAAAGAATAGCTTAATATGAAATTAATTGCTAGAAGAGCATTTCAGTTGAATTAATGGAAGTTAGTGATGGTGTTTGGCTTATACGCAAACAGATTTTATGACAGTTCTTTTCCAATCTAAATGATTCTGTGATTTCGGGGGGTGGGGGAGGGTGGGGAGTGGGTGGGTGATAGGGTTACCTTCTTGTGAAATACTGGATCATGGAATAATCTTAAGTTTATGGAAATGAGAGCAGAATCTGGTCCTTTCTATTTGCCTAACACATACTCGATCTATTTGGAAAATGTATCATCTGAGCTTTACAACTTGATGGATTAAATAGAGTTAATCTATCACAGTCTCCCTGGGAGAGATTGGATGCTGAAAGACAAAACATATAAAACCTAAATGCTGTCATTTGAGTGACTGTTTGCTGATGACCAGTATTCTTAAGCTGGATACTATTGCCAGTTGTACTGCTTGCAAGTCCTTGATCTCATACACAAGGGAGAAAAAAGTGCAGTTGGAACTCACTTCAGCTCAAGTATTTCCTTAGAAGAGATGTAATTCCTTAATGTCAGTTTGAGATTTACATTGCTTCTTGGAGTTGCAAGAACAATGCAAAGGTCTGTATTGTGATGAACAATTTTATCAGCTCTGAAGAACGGAACATTTCTTTTTCCTTGAGGAAGGCTATATCTTAAGAAATATTTGGTTTCTTTTAGTTCTTTGTGTCTCATGATTAACAGATAAGGAAGATTGTAAAAGGACACTCTTAACATTGAAATCAGCATGTTCTTTTGGTTTACTTCTGAATATAGTGCTTTCCAAAACAGCATTCTTACTTCAGATGTTTCTAATAAAGCAGTCTTGTAACTCTTCACACCAACCAGACCTTCAATATCTTTGGGCAAGGAAAACTTAATTTTGACTGAGGCCAGTATTAAACTTAGTGTCACCTTTTTCTGCTTCCCTACAGCTACAAAAAATCTCTTGATAATGATACTTAAACTTGAATGCAAACAGCTTCTTCAAGACTGACAATTATGAGCTAATTAAAAAAGTATATTTGATACGTAGTTGTACATATTACCAAATCTACATGTTTTTAACTTGTGGAATTCTTCTGTTGAATTTCCCAGTTGAAACTCCTTCAACTTCATCAAAGTACCTGTTTTCTGGAAAGCTTGCTATTGCCATCTACTCACTTCACATTTATAGGGTCTGTGTATCAAGATTCTTGTTACTACAAAAAATGCATATTAATCATAATCTTTCTGACCTATGTCTGTCTCTTGTCACAAGTATAGATAGGAGTAGGCACCACCTTCTTGATATTCATGGAGTGCTTTGACACTAATAAGAAAAACGAGCTTGTGCTTCATCCACATTCTCTAGTGAGGTGCTGAGTCCCAGGTCTGCATCTTCAATCCCTCTGAACTTCATCACAGGGACTCTGAGTAAAAACGAATAATGAAAGTCTGTAGAATCTTCTCAACCTTGGAAATGAACTGAGTAGCAGTTCAAAACAAAGTAAGCTCCTTGAGTCAGTTAAGATTCTGTAATCAGTTGCCACCTTTTTCCTGTATTTGAGAGTAGTGGCAGTGAAAAAAATGTTCTAAACAAGACGACAAAATTTGCACCAAAAATGTTTCAGAGTCGGTTTTTCTTTAATGCCATCATTAAGGACAAACTTTAGAATGGGGACTTCCATGCAGTCTTTGTCTCTGTTTACTGCAGGGGGGTTGGACTAGACCTTTGGAGGTATTCTGGAATCTATGAATCTGAGGCTTGAAGAATACGAAAGTTTCTCAAACCTCACAAGTATGTGTAATCAGGAGCTGTTGTCATATGTTATCAAGACAGCAAAAAATAATTTGTTAATAACAATTCTTGAGGACGACTTCATGACATGCCTTTTTTGCTATTACGAGTTCCGTCTCTCTATTCAGACATGTCATCTTTCATACCAGCCCCTCTCTTCCCTATCTTTCAGGAATTCTTCTTGTAGGGTTAAATTTCCTTAGATGAAGTTGTCCAGCATTTTGAAGCGATTAGGAATAACTTTTCATGTCATATACTGCAAATGGAGACCTATACCTGTCAAACATTGTAAATCATAAAGCAGGACCAGCAGTGGCTGATAGAGGAAGAAGAAACTGCTGAAGAAATCCTTCTATTGAATAGGTGGATAAAATCTAGCAATGATTAGCTTTTATATAGAAATTATACCTTTGATTCATTTCCTATTTCAGAAATTGTTGATCCTTCCTTGTCTCTCAAAGAAGCCCACCACTTAAATGACTTACTCCAGAAGTTAAACTTGTTAAATGATTTGAAAACTTATTCTTGTCATGTTGTAAGGTCCTTTCATTATCTGTGGAGAATAAGGTAACTTATAAATATATGGCTTTTTTGTCTATCTGTGAATTAAAGCCAAAAATCTAATTCAAGACAGCAGCATTGAAAGTAGTTTTCCTGGTTCCTGTCCTGTGTTGGAAAGAGGCTAGAGGTGGATCTCTGCTCCTTCAAAACATGTTTCTATTTGGCAAGCTGTCTGGGTCACAGAAGATGCGGAAGAATTCACACTCTAACTCAAACACACTTCTCTCAGTTTGTATTCCTATTTTCCTATTTATTTGTATTCATACGTATTTGCTTTGTCTTCACTTGCTATTGTGACTGGAAAAGCTTTTTCTTTGTTCCTGGAAAGCAGCTCTCTTTTTGTGGTAGCTGTATCACCCAAGAGAACTTTTCAGCAGAAAATTAGAAAATTGTCTTCAAGAGTTAAGGCTTTCCTAAGGGAAATGGAGAGGGGGTGGGGGAGGTCTTGTTTGGTTGTATTTCCAGTTACCTCGCTGTGTAATGTCGCTGTTTATCCCAGGAGTGGAGAGATGCAGCAACACACAAATTCAGCAAGAGCAGGCAAAAGAAGCAACTTTATTAAATTATAACCCTGTTTTATATACCCTAGCCCCATAGGGCGATTGGTCAGTGATCACCCATCTCCTAGGGTGATTGGCTAAAGTTCTACAACAACTATTTCAAAGTATTTTTCCAATGTACCATAAACAGAACTTAACAAAACACCACGTGTTAGCCTAGCTAACAAAAAACATCCTACTGTTTTTCATAACGCTGGTGAGAAAGGCAGGATTCTCACCGGATATTGTGAGAACCTGAGAAAATCCCTCTGCTAGCAGCTTTTTAGCATCCACAGGGTTTCAGGGAAGGCTGCTGTCATCTTCTCAGTAAGCAATGCATAGTTATCCCAGTTAACCCTGATCCCAAGTTCACACTCCGGCTCTGGGAGGGATGCTTGAGGCAGCCAGCAGTGTTTCTCCTGAGCCTCCTGCTCCTCCCCAAAAGGAGTCTCTGTGCTTCAGGCTGTGCTGAAGGGAGTGCTGTTCTTACCCAGATCTTTTCTCTCCAGCTGAAGCAGTTTGGGCACGTCTTCTCTCTGCCATGATGTGCCAAAGGCCCATAGATACTCTGCTATGTTAAGACTACATCCCAGTCTAGTTAATGGTACTGGTCTTCTTACTGGCATCAGGAATTTTCTCTACCAGTTAAATTAATGGAATCTCTCAGTTCTGGTTTACCTTCCTACAGCTGGGGGCAGGCAGATGAAGCAACCCCCATGAACCGAACCTCTGTAGAAGGGTCTCATACTGGTCTCACTGTGGTGGCTGAATGCAGAGGCCAGTTGGGGGTTAGAGCCATTCACGTTTTCAGAATGTTCTTTCTTGTCTGTTGTAGGGCAAGTTGGTGGTGCACCCCTGTCCTCCATATGCCCTCGCTTGGGCTGCCAACAGCATTGTGGCTGCAGGCTGCGATAAGAAGATCGTAGCCTATGGGAAGGAGGGCAACATGATCCAAACCTTTGACTATAGCCGGGACTCCTCAGAGAAGGAGTTCACCACAGCAGCTGCCAGTCCCAGCGGCCAGTCTGTCGTCATTGGCAGCTACGACAGGTATTGTGGTGCCTGATGGGAAAGTCTCCCCTTTACAGGGCTGTACAGGGCTGGAAAGTTCCTGTCAGGAAAGGACCTGGGGGGCTTGGTCGAGAGGCAGCTGGAGATGAGCCAGAGAGTGCCCAGGGGGACAAGAAGCCCCCAGCATCCTGGCTGGGTCAGCACTGGGGTGGCCA
>WTSP01016994.1:60509-77636 GCA_025331215.1 Actenoides lindsayi
GATTGGCTAAAGTTCTACAACAACTATTTCAAAATATTTTTCCAATGTACCATAAACAGAACTTAACAAAACACCACCTGTTAGTCTAGCTTACAAAAAACATCCTACTGTTTTTCATAACACTGGTGAGAAAGATAGGATTCTCACCGAATATTGTGAGAACCAGAGCAAATCCCTCTGCTAGCAGCTTTTTAGCATCCACAGTGTAAGATAGCCAAGATGAAAACCCATCATTGGGAAGTTGTTGCTGGAGCCCACTCCTCAGTGTTGACAGCAGGAAGCACTTTGGAACTCTTATTTGGTACTTCCTTCTCAGAGAGATGAAAAGAGTCAAAGTTTCTTTTCAGTGGTAGACCAGTTGGGTAATCTTGGAAGTACGAACTTGCTCTGCTTACAAGTTTTTGTTCATTCAAGTCGATGAGTTTCAGCTTCAGTAGTCTTTCCACGCATCCCTTTTAGAAACAGTTGTTTTGCTATTACTTCTAATGAAATAAAAATGTGCACAATTGTTTGAAGAAAAGCAAGCCTGTGTGTCCATAGTTAGAGTTGTTCCTTGAGTCACGTGCAAATACGCATTCTGCATCCAACTTCCACTCACGTACCTAAAAAAATTGACTCTGTGGAAGGTACTGAAAGGAAGTGATGACTCAGTTTATTTGTAGCATTACCTCTTAAGAGCTTGTAGCACTTGGCTCTCCTGGCCCGTGATGCTAGAAAAATATGATACACATTGGCCATGAATTGGAGTGTACAGATAAACACTATAGACTAGAAGTAAATAGTGATATTCTATTTAGCTTTGCATATTTTAGTCAAAATACATTCCCCCTCTCCCCCCAAACAAGAACAGCGCAATCTTCCTGTTTTTAAAGTTAGACAGGTTTGTTCTTACTATACTTAGCAAGTTCTGAAGATCCAGCTGATTCAAAACTGATGCAACAGTTACTAACCACACAAAGAAGGCTGACAGGAGTTTTCAGTTTGCAAATTTCACACTTAAATTAAGATCTGTATGGAAGACAGTTGCTTCCGTTTCTGCATTCTTAAAGGCATTCAGAAATTGGAAATGGCAGCTCTGTAAAAGTTTGACATAAATTTGTTTCTTGGATAAAAGGAAAGGAAATGCAAAATTTGTTTCATGTGAATTTACTTGTTTCTACCTCTTGCACAGTAGTATTTAGTATTTCCTTAAGGATAATACGGTGCTATGCTTTCATTTGCAACTGTGGGGAAAAAATGGGAATGTATCTGGAATCAGTTTCAAGGCAGTATCATGTATTTATCGTTTGAGACAACAGCAATCCTCAACTGTTTACTAGTTGTTGTCAAAGCACTTCAGAGCAGTATGTTTTTCTTCCAACGAAGCAGGAAATGCACATATGCCTGTTGAGGTGGCTGCAGATCACTTGATAGGCCACCTTTACAACTTCTGCTAAATTCTGTTCATATGACTGTGCATAGGTGACATGGGATTGCTGGTCGTTTCCTTGTAGGAAGCAGCCGTGACACATACTTTCTGGACCAGTGCATTCCTGGCAGACAACTGCTCAAGTCCATTTGCGCAGTGGGAGAGGGGGAGAGCTTATATCTTTTCTTACAGTCATCAATGATTGAGGGAGGAGGGGGAGCCAGGGACCACAGGTAGACTTCCAGAACAATTAGCTTTTTTTTCCTGCTCCTGTCCAAAAAGCTTGTGTGAAAGGAAGAAGCAGTAAGTAGGCTGCTTGCTGAATGAATAATACTGGTGACAATATCATCCCTTAGAACCATTTCTTGATTATGTTGGAATGTAGAGTTTAATGCAAGAGAAGGCATAAAAAGTTCAAAGGTACTGTATTTGAAATATAACCAAATTATTAGCTAAAATACTAGAAGCATGATAAGGCAGAATTATGACTAGGAGGAAAAATTCTGTATTTTTAGGGGTTTTATTCTTGTTCTAGATAGTGGTCTTTTTGTATTAGCTTTTGTTGCTAATACAAAAAGAGCTGAAGACAGACCTTCAGAAACATTTCTTCTGGTAGTACACAACTGACACTGTTGGAAAAACTTCAAGAATCCCATGGCAATTTTGAGAGCCAGCCAAACAGACGAGCCAGCCAAAACCATGTCTCTATTTCACACATAACCAACATGTGCAAGTGTAATTCTTTTTGATGACAGATACCTGCATTTTCAAAGGGATACTTTACGTGTGCTATTAAACCTAATTCTTCAAAAGCATTATTTAATATCTGCATGCATTGTTCCTTTACAGATGTTAACTATATGGAAGTTCATATAATTTCTGTGCCTAGTCATCACTAGAAAATAGCTTTATTTCCTGAACAGTAAGATTTTTTTCTCCAAATTAGTTTTATTATAAAAGTGCTGAAATGAATGTACCGTATCAGCAGTTTCCATGCAATAAAAAGGAAATAAAGTTTGGGCAAAGTGGATAAAACAGAATTGTATTTTAAAATATTTGTAAATCTGTACGTTCTGTGCTGCACACAGTGAATAATGAAGTGTCAGAGTTCAGACTTCTTCTGATGATTATTCAGGAAAATGTGTGGAATTTCTAAATACAGATCTGAATTAACGAGTCCTTGAATGCTTTGAACAGCAATTGTTTCCTGGTACCAGTTTTGTTTATAAAGCAGTAATTGGCCAGAATTATCAAAGACAGAATGGAATTTCCTTTGCACAGTTATTTTTCAGTTACTGTGTTTTCTCTCATTTCTCTATACTAGGGAGTGTGTGACTAAAGTAATATATGAAAATTTTCATAGTGAAAATGCACTTTATTTAGAGCTTTAATTGCCCACTTTCTGTGCGGGTACAGGTGTTTCAATGGTGATGAGCATGTTGTCTGCCTGTCATGTTGTTTTCCTGCTAGTGTTATGAAACTGTCTTCCTTTGTGACCCTGTGACCATATAGTTTAATTATAATGTAATTATTAGATGACAAACATTCAGATTTCTGGAGGAGATAGTGGCTTTCAAGTTGTTTGTAAGTAATACACTTACTTGTTACTTCAACACTTCTGTCTGATACAAGGGCAGTTTGACTTCAGGAACCAATAATACACTTCATACGTAAAGAAATCAGAGAAACAGTGTCTAAAAATGCATCTTAGACAGGACACAGATGTGCTAGTAGTATATTGGCATTATTAGAAAAGAGCTGCATAAGTAATTGTTAGTTATATAAAACAAGGGCTACATGGCCAAGTTGGACTCCAGGAAAATCCTCAACAAGTAGTAACTGAAAAAAATCAGACCAGGCTTTGCCTGTTGAGTTTAACTATGGTGCTTTCTGTCTACTTCATAACACTATTGAACACTGAAAATTATGGTTATTAAGCAAGACTAATGAAGTTGTTTGAATTTCCTGTTTTGCTGCTCATTTTTGTCGGCTCTTCAGAAGTTTCTGCTTTAGAGGATGCGATACTTTCCAATGTGTAGTAGTAGGTTGTTTAGAAATAGATTTTCTGTCAACTTTCCCCTCTACTTTGGTGCCACATTTTGAGCTGTCTCTCTTACTATTCTATGACTTCTTTCTCCTACTGTACAAATGATGGGGTGGGGAGTCGTGTATTATTCTTGTTATATTCATTCTTCTAATATAAGTCTTTTTAAAAAAAGACCTGGAATATAATGGTAAGTTTTGTTTATAGATGGAAGTGGAGAAAGGGGTGAAAAGGATGCCAGCAAAATCACAACCTATCCGCCAGGGGCTGTCCGCTTCGACTGTGAACTGCGAGCTGTACAAGTCAGCTGTGGATTTCACCATTCAGGTAAAAGCAAATAAACCACTGTTAAGTGTTAACATAGTTTTTGTTGTTACTGTTTTGTTGGGGTTTTTTTAATGTTATACATACCTCCACTGCTTCACGTAAGGATGTACACGGGAGTGTTGAAGGCTGAAAAGGTTACAGTATTTTTTTGTGGCTTACTGCACTATCCTTCAGCAATGCAAAGGCCTATAAGTATCATATATTGAGTTACATCAGAACTTGTAAGCAATTTTTGAGTCACTTGAAAATATCTGTGTGGCACAGCTCTAGCCTTGTGTAGAGGTGATGTGTTGTGGAATCTGGTCTAGATTTCTTAGTGTTTCTGTAAGGGACGATTAACTGTGCTGTTCAGAAGGGCTAATGATCACTGGTGCAGTACTGTGTTAATGTGCATATGTCAGAAAAATATTCTTTATTTTTCAGTGGTTTTGATGGAGAATGGTGATGTTTACACATTTGGATATGGGCAGCATGGGCAACTTGGACATGGTGATGTTAATTCCAGGTGAGCTGGTAATTAAAGGATGTAATTGTGTATTGCTATATTGCTGCATAAAAAGTGTCTGCATTTCTGTTTCTCTGTAGCTAGCAAGTGTGAAAACTCAAATACTGTCCAAATAAAGTCAATAAGCTCTTGTTCTGCACTTACTCCCTGTAACCCACTGGATATAGATACAAAAACAGTACTGTTATACTGTGTAAGTAATTTGTTTAGTACGTGAAGGCTTCTGTGCATAGTTATTAGCATAACTTTGATAATTGAATTTGAAATGCTTCTATCTCTTCAATTCTCCCTAAGTATATGAGAATGACATTGAAATCTCTTAAGATTTCATTATTTCTGTGAAATACTAAATATGCAATAATTCAAATAGTATGATGTTGTAAATCTAGATTAATCTGTTTCTGTTACACCATGGACAGTTGTGATAAAAATCTCATTTTTGTTTATTATTACTCTCCAAAATTAAGTCACTAAGCTTGTATCTCAGCTGCCTTTTGTAGACACTTATTTTGGATGTCCGCATGAGTGATGTGCACTTTCTTTGTGGTCAGTGGAAATAGAGAAGTCAACAGAGTGGAGAGTTATTTGACCAACCACTCACTGCTTACCTACTTGAGGTATTCTCAGGAGCTCTGTAAACTTTATGGACTTGATTTCCATTGACTACATTGAGAGCACAGATAAGTAAATATGCACTTCCTTAATATGAAGTTTAAGCTCACCCTTAGTTTCTCATTTGTAGTATCTTACCTACACAATAAAGTTTAAATAAATAAATAAATCAGTGTCCTGCCATAAAAGGAAATGTACTGACATTGTTTTGACATATACCATATAACACGTAAGGTGGCATTTTGAATAGTAGGAATCGTTGAGGTTTTGTGTATGTCCACTAATGCCCAGTATCCTTATGTAAAAGGCATACAGAGCAGAGCATCCATGACCTGTCTTCAGTTGTGTCATTTCTCTTTTAGCATTGAGGTGAAAATTACTGAACATCTATCCTCCTAATCTCTTTGGAGACTTCCAAATCATTTCTTTTGTCAAGTTTCTGAAGAAATCTTCATCATCTTAAAACTTTCATTGGATTCACTAAACAAAAGGGGGAGAGGGAAGAAAGAAAAAGTTTACTGGAAGTGTTAGTTTGTATTGACTGCTGTGCCTCATGGTGGTCTATAAACTGTTACCTCTACTCAGTTTGCATTGGACTGGTGAATGCAGTCTGTGTTTCTGCCTGTGGTAGAGCCATATCACAGAGAAGTACTCTGTATTCCATTCCTGGAAATTCTTGGATGCTAGTTCCAAGCTACAACTGCTTTAGCTGGCAATTCAAGTCACCACTAGAATAAGGCCAGTTTCTGGCCAGCAGTGCCAGATGTGGCCGGTGTGGCCAGTTTCTGGCCAGCATTTGTACTGGTAATTTACTGTCTCCTATTTTCAACTTCCATGAGATCACTTGGCTTTTCTGAAGGCATCGGAGCTACTTGCTGTATCTATCAGAATTTCAGGCAGTGTACCCCACATCTGTTGCTTATTTAGACAGAAGCTTGATGGAGACCAAATGTAGTTCCAAGTGAGATCCTAGAAGAGAACATGAAACATCCTGGTGCCAAAGGATAGTGCTGATCAGGCCTAGAACCTGAGGAGGTGCAAGCGACTTGACACTGACCTTTGTATCATTCAACAGCAGATCCTAGAGAGTGTCTGAAAAAAAGCCTTGAAGAAATTTGGAGTTTATCCTGTGCATGAGAACTGGCTATAGTACTATATTGCTGTTTAGCAACATCATTCAAATGATAATTTCCTCATTGATGTACTTCTTTTTCCAGCTTTAAGTAGAGATCTCTCCTCTGTCCTCACAGTAAGGGATTCAGAGAAGGAAACAGGGAATCCTTATGCAGAGTTCCACCTCAGTTGGGACGCAGTGGTGCTCAGATGGCCAGCTTCAGCCAGGTCAGTGGTATGTCAGTCATGCAGTGTGTCACATTGCCTATATTGACCTCAGGAAGACCATCATCCTCTGAATCCAGGAACTGATACTCTGCTGTGTTTCCAGGAGAGAGAGAGTGGAGGAAAAAAAAGCAATATCTAGGCAGCCAAGCTAGTATACCTAAATATGGGGGCATCTGAAAACAAGAACTGTCAGGAAAAATGCAGGAACTCTCATTTTCATCTGTGGGAGCCATCTTCATTGCCAGATGAAGCAATGATGGAAGTTCCTTGGCAGCAGTTCATGACTTATCCTTTCAGAGACTTCTGTCTTGCAGTGTAAAGATTTAGTAATAAGACTATATTTAAAAAAAGTCTTGAAAATACTTAACTATTTTGAATTCTGTGCACCTGTCCTCAGTTAACAGGATTCTGGATTCCTCTATTAGAGTATGGTAAACATCATGCATTCTTCTTCCTGTTTCAGTAGGAATGAGTTGTGTTACATGCCCTAGAAGGACTTTGGACTTTTTTTTATTTACACAAGCAAACAAAACAGCAGAAAGGGAGAACGTGATTCTCAAAAAACTATTAACAGAATAGAGATGGTGTGGAGGAATAAGCAATATGCACAAGACAGTGTTACTTTTTTTTTCTCCAACAAAGCCTTTAGCTATTCACAGATGGACCACTTAAAAATGCAAGTGAACTGGTTCTTGGGAGGCCATTTTTTTCTCCATCAGTATACTGGAGCCATTAAACTACTCTGTTTAGGCTTTCTGTTGTAAAATCCACAGAGGCAGATGTTAACAAGCTATTCACTACACGAAGAATTTGTCAGTCTGTGCTTATATTCTTCTCGAATTAGATGCTGGTGGATAGAAACTCAGTGGAAGCAAGAAATGCTTTGCAGTATCTAGTCTTGGTGAAAAATAGCATGTCTTGTATTCAAGTAAGCAAAGGCCTGTTGTCGATGCTTCTCTCAAGAAGGTGGGACTTAAAACTCCAGAATCTGTTATTGTTCAAAATATGCCTGCATTTCTTATACAAACTGTTGACTTCAGCACTGTGTTAGGAAGCACATGATCTAGTAGTCAAGCTCCAGAAATGGAATGACTGAAGTAAGACAATCCCGATGTGATTTTGCTTCTGAAGTTTCAACAATAACATGGAAGAAATCTGAGCAGACCGTCCATGGGCAGTCAGCTACATTCTGTTTGAAGACAAAGCAGAGAGATAATATCCTGTTAATATCTCTAGAAAAAAAAAAAAGTGTTCCATCATCTCTGATAGGACCATGTTTCTAGATGCATTGTCTGATTATTTTACTTCATCGGTGGAGTTCAGGTCTTACCTTTTCACCAAACTTTCAGTTACATCTAAAAATCCAAAAACCTCCATTTTCTTTTTAACTCCCTACTGCCCAATTCTGCCTGCAATTGACAGAAGTTACTACTGGTTTCTTTTTACCCACTGCACAATAGCAGGCAATGGTGAACCTGAATTTACAGCACCGCTGTCAGCTGCCCCACGTGACATTTTACTGGACCTGGCAGGCGGCTGTTGTCTGGTGAAGTACCATGGACAGTTCCCGCAGGACGAGTTTTCAAAGGCTGCATCTGCTCCTGGAAATGCTTACCCTTCAGGGTGGAAGAGGCTTTCAGTGTGGACAGCCAAGATGCATTTGGACCTTCTGCATGATTCCAAGTTAGCGGATGCACGTATATCTCCTGCTTTTCATTTGGCAATCTTACGTTTTCCCAAAGGGCCACGGGTTACTTTCTCTACAGTTGAGGTTGGTCTTTTGTGATTGACCTGTGTCATATTCAGAAGCCAAAGAATCTGTGAGTTTGACACCAATGTATCCTTCAGCTCCATGCCAGAAGAACACTTCATGCCTTCTTCCGTTCAAATGGAGAAACCTTGATTATCAAAACTTCATCCAAAGAGTCTCTCACTTATGTCTATCTATGCTGCGCTTTTCTGTGTTGACTTTCAGAGGGACAGGGAAATACTCAGTAGTATCACAGGTTTTAAATTCCATATACATCAGTCAAACTGGCTTACTGTATTTTTCCAAATCCCTTCTCCTTTTTAGGAAGTGAAAACTGTTTTTCTGTACTTTAACTTTACTTTTTTTGACATAGCTAAGTGTCTTAAACTTTTTCCTGTTCATTTCTTTAGTTGACGCACTGTAGTTGGGTGATCTTAATAAAAGAACTATTTAAGAAGAGGAGAACATACTATATCTCTCTGTTAGTTTCTTGTCTGGTTTTGCTCTGCTGATGCCAAGGGAATATCATACACGGCATTCAAATGACATTGCTGATAGGGTCAATTGGCAAAAAAAAAAAGAAAGATAAATAGTTTTGGTGATAATATCTTAGCTTTTATGCATGAAAGAGATGAAATGTTCAGGATTTTTTTTAACAAGCATAGGATGAATAATTCTCTGCCAACAGCTATTAGAATTTTGAGGGAGAGGGGAAAAAAACCTTTAATACATTTCCCTTTAACAGGAATGGTTTTGGATTAGTTTTTAACTACTTTCTTTTTTTTTTTTTTTTTTTTTTTTTGCTTCAGTGCCTTTTTGAGTATCCTTAAAGTTAATGGGAAGCAAATGTAATGTTCCTTCTGTTTTTAAAAGGTTTTGTCACTGGTGCTGCTAAACTTGGCTCTGTGTGGCTGTGTATAATCTTACTGATGTCCAAACCCAACTACCTAAAGACCAAATTCTACATTTATGAGTAGTATGTTGAGCATACTCCACCAAATCTTATGCTGCCCTTCAGTCTCTGCATCTCCACAAGAACCACCCACTGGAAACTACATTCACGAAGGAATAATTTCTTCCTGTATGCCTGTGTTTCCCCTCCTTCAGATCTTCAACCTATCTTCATGCTGTGCATTTCTCTTTACACATTTCCATATTCCACATCTTCCCATCTACCCTTTCCCTACTGAACACACATTGCCTGTCCTTCCTCCTACTTTATTGACTTCTGTTTTACCTGCAATTCAGTCTGAATCAGCACATACAGATAACCAGTCGTTTTGCACATCAGCTGCTAAAAAATCTCTAGGTAGCCATGGGCTGACACTTCGTTTTTGTTTGGTTGGGTTTTTTTATTGTATTTCAGCATAAGACAACCTGTTCTTGTTTTAGATTAACCTACTTTTGAAAGTACGTGTGTAAAAGTTTAAATAATGCTGCTGTTCTCTGGGGTCACAGTTTTCAAACATGGGTTATTTGGGAATAATGTTTTCTTCAGATTTGCACTCTTAAGTCCACAATAAATTTCAAGTCTACGTAGATGTTCATTATGGGATTCAAAGTCTGGCACAGTTCTTGTAGGCTCCTGTGCACTTTGTTGGGATTGAGATTAAAAATGTTATTTTTGGTATCTCATACTTGGTTCTTTTTATCTTTTCTGCTATTTCTATTCCAAGTCATCACTTCAAGTTTTCTTTCTTTGCTTCTTGACCATCCTATTGGCTTTTTCCCCCCCCCTTCTTTTTTACTGGAATGGGAAATGTATTGTCTTATTGCTGTTCATGTTTGGAAGGCACATGGATTAAGCTTTTTCAAATCTTTCTGGAAAACAGTTTGGAGAGGTTTGTTTTTTCTTCAGTCTGTGATTTTGATGGAGAGCAGTTTTTTCTTGCCTTGTTCTCCATTAGAAAGCTGATGGAGGTGGGTAGACCTTCTCTTTCTTCTATAATTCCCTAGACAGTGATGTGAGGAGGGCCATATCAATATTGCTTCTGGTAATTGTACTAGGGTACCAACCACGTAAGACTGATTGCTTGATGAAGCAAACAGGGTTTTTTTTAAGTGCTTAACTGGCATCCTCACAACAACTTTACTGCTCCTGTTCACTGCAATATATTTTGCATACGTACATACATATGCACACATATGTTGGTGTAACTCCAGTGACATTAATAGAATCCTATAATTATATATTAAATTAACCTTTTTTATTCTATGATAAATTCTGAGTTGAAGTTGAGAGGGTACTTGGTCAGATTTCCTGTAACAAGAGGGCATAAACTTCAGTATACAGTTTTTCAAACCTCTTTTCATTTAGCATGTTAGATGTTGTTTGACTCTGATTCCTATACGGAATGTGTATGTTTACATACATAGTATGTAAACACAGCGAATACATTTCACAGCAACTGAAATCCTTATAATACTAATGTATGTGATAAATATTGCATTAAGCATGTATTGACACAAAATTAATTTATTTTGATATAGGGGATGTCCCACTTTGGTGCAAGCATTACCTGGTCCTAGTACACAAGTTACTGCTGGGAGCAACCATACAGCTATTCTCTTAATGGATGGCCAAGTCTTCACTTTTGGAAGTTTCTCAGTAAGGAAATAATAATATTTACTTATGAGAATAAACTCGTAGTTAATGTGTTGTTCAAAGACCTTTCAAAACTGCTTTTACTTGCTCTTATAGAACCACTCGTGACTTCTGCATGTTTTTATTGTCGGTTCCTTTTGAAAACGTGGCCTCTAATATTGTTGTGGTTAGCAAAGCATAATGCCAGAAATTCTTGGTGGTTTTTATATTATTATGAGGACAGTGATTGAAATCTGGGTTATTTTATAAGGTGTGCCTCAAACTCTTACTGCTGCAAGCTCAGCTGCAAATAAACTACCTGTTGCATATGCTATTGCCTGTCTTTCTGCATCTGTCAGACAAAGTCAGTGTCCTGTTTTCTTTCATAGAAATGGCACTGAGTTGCAGAAGTTGTGCTTACACCTGAGGGGAGACTATTGCTCAGTGTAACACAGCACAACTCGGGTACTCTTCTGTCATATCTGCATGGAGCATATTCTCCTATGTCCATGGGAAATGCACTCTTACATTCACTGAATAAGCATTTCAACATCATTTAGGCCTTTGTGCCTTGTCTTTGCAAATACCCCCTTTACTGCAGTCTCTGCACAGTCATCTGCTGTTCCTGCTTTCCTACTAATGTCCTTCTGGCAAAAGTTTAGAGTATAGTTATCGAGCTATTTTTGCATGCTTTAAAAACTGTGTACTGCCAAACACAACAGAAGAGAAATTTCACCTTCTGAAATGTGTCTTTTTATAAAAAATAAAAGACACAGACTGAAATCCTAGAAGTAGAAAATGATGTTTTGAATTAAGTGTGCCACAAGATGGCTCTTTGATTAGGTAATACTTAAAAGTCTGCAAAACAACAAAATAAGAGCTTCAGTGTCCATGCTTTTGTCAAAAGTGACTTGGACACGTAAGTTTAAGCTTTGACTTGTAGTGAAATTTAGCCCCTGAAAAATCAAATTCACTCTCAGAAGCAGGTTTTAAAAGCCTGTCTCTTGACTGAGGTTTTTTCTTAATCTAAAATAAAAAATAAATTCAGACCATATTTAGACCTCCTGTTCTGTGTGTCTGGTTTCAATACTTGTAATGCTTAAAAGTAAAGATTCATAAAGTCAAACTCAAAATCAAGCATGTTTCCTGAAAATGTCTTCACTAAGTTTGCTTAAGTGTTATGTAGAAAGTGAGGTGAGTAACATGTTGAACAGAGGGTATTTGCTGTACATACATGTTTCTTCTCCCTTAACGTTTTGAATCAAAAGCTACCTTGACTTCATTAGCTTGCAGTGAATTTCCTTTGTCCCTGTGCGGTGGATGGAATCTGAATATGTTATTGTAGCAGTTCTTAGCACATATTAAGTACAGTATAAGAACTGTTGATCCCATCTCTCAGTAGCTATTTGTGCATAGGAAATAAGGCTCTGTATTTCCCCATCAGGATATTAACTTTAGAATCACAGAATGCCCCAGGTTGGAAGGGAGTTCCAAAGATCATCTAGTCCAACCCCCCCTGCAGTAAGCATGGACATCCTTAACTAGATCAGGTTGCTCAGAATCTCATCAACCTTGAATGTCTCCAGAGATGGGGCTTACATCACCTCCCTGGGCAACCTGTTCCAGTGTTCCACCACCCTCATAGTAAAGAATTTCTTTCTGATGTCCAAAATGTCATATTAATGAACATATGCAGAGGTGCTTGCTTAGGCATTTTATGCTCTTTTTAGCTGAGGTTTGGTGTTCTAATCTACTTCTGGGTATTTTAAGAGGTGTTTTCTCTGTAAGACAGTTCATATTAGTTCACGTTTGAGTGGAATTCAGACTGTCTGAATCTGAATGTAGATTTTTTTAATTTTCTTTATTTAATTCATTGCTTGTTTAGAGGGAAGTTACTTAAATATTAAGTACTGAAGAATAATGCTTTTATATTTGATTTTGAAGATGAAAAGGAGGGGTATCCGTCATGGAGAGTTCGAGTTGCATTAAAAAAACCAAAACAAAAACAACACTCAAACTTAACTGAATAGGGAGAAAAGTATCTGTCAATAACTTGTCCCTTGTATTTAAATGTGTAATGCTTCACTTAGAGTGACCATTGCTTTTGGAAGGTAATTTTGTGATAAACTAACTCTTCCAGATGACTAATTTTATGTGTTGAGACTATTAAAATCTTATTGTTGCTTCCTAATTCTTGCATTCCCTCTATAGAAAGGTCAACTTGGGAGACCAATTCTGGATATGCCCTACTGGAATGCTAAACCAGCACCTATGCCTAATATAGGCTCTAAATACGGACGCAAAGCAACGTGGATTGGAGCCAGTGGAGACCAGACTTTTCTCCGCATTGATGAAGCTCTCATTAATTCTCATGTGCTTGCTACATCAGAGATCTTTGCAAGCAGGCATATAATAGGCAAGAGCCCTTCCATAATATTTTATGTGCTTATAGAAGTATTGGAGGAAATCATAGCTTTGGTCATGCAAACTATAGAGGAGCAGTAAGTCAAAAATGTGAATGAAGGCAATTAAAATATTTGGATTTCCTAGTTATACTGGACATGGTGATCCTAGCTTAGCTCCTTCAACAATTAATTTTATTAAAAATAAGAGTGTCTTATTTAAAAATAAGTAAGTCTAAACTTGCACTTTAAATCTTACTGCGGTTTAGTTTTTGCTGCAGCAGTGTATCTCTTCTTCCCTACTATATTAATGCTTCATGTATAGCAAATGCAGTGTAATGAGTGGAGGCTTCATGTTTTTCTTATCTTTTTGCTCCCTGATTTAGGTTTGGTACCAGCTTCAATATCAGAACCTCCTCCTTTTAAATGTCTTCTGATAAACAAAGTAGATGGCAGTTGCAAAACATTCAATGATTCTGAGCAGGAAGACCTTCAAGGTTCTGGTGTGTGTCTGGATCCTGTCTATGATGTTATTTGGAGGCAAGTGTGGATTACAGTTATTACAGTCATAGTCTAGAAATACTTTAAAAAATATTTTGGCAGGCTGGAGATTTGTTTATGCTCATTTCCCTAGTAAATGAAAGGAATTTTTAGTCTTCCATGCATCTTTATTCACATTTTTTAGATGATTTGCTCAAGTAGGCCCAAAACAAACATCTTGCCCAAATTTTTTTTTATTTCTTTTCTTTTTTTTGCATCCTTCTCATTCCAGTCTCATGATATTTGGGGGACCCCAATCTATTCTGTTTATTTACTCTTTTTATACTTCCCTTACTTTCCTCCATGTACTTAACAGTTCACTGAATAATTTTCTTGCCATACCCTGCTTCCACAATGTTATGTCTTATGTCTTTCTCAGGTGTTAGTGGTTAAGACTTGAATAGAACGGGTGGTGTATTTTTTCAGTTCTGGTATTTTGGGAGGTCAAAATAAAGATAGTTAATTTTGGTGGCATAGACATTGAAATTACAGTTGTATCTATTTCACAGTCATTGGAGTGGTTGCTTTTCAGTGGTGACTTTGAGCAGGTGCAGATCATAAGCCCTTGTACCAAAACAAAATCATAATATCCAGTTCTCCTATAACGAATTAAAAGCTATGTTAGTCAGGATTTAGGAGAGAAGTTTGAACTGTCATCTGAGTACAAGTGATGGCTGATGCTTAAACTGTTTGAAGACTTTGCCAAAACAAGAATAATAACTTACAGTTAGAATAAAGTATCACTTAACATCAAAGCCTGCGTATTTCCTAAACATGTTCCTTTACAACATCTGAATAGGACGAGGGGCAATGGATTCAAGCTCGAGCACAGGAAGTTCCACCTCAATATGAGGAAGAACTTCTTTACTCTAAGGGTTACAGAGCATTGAAACAGACTCTTCAGATTGGTTGTGGAGTCTCTTTCTCTGGAGACTTTCAAGACCTGTCTGGATGCATTTCGGAGTGATCTGCACTAGTTTTGGTCCTGCTCTGACAACGGGGTTGGACTCTGATCTTTGGAGGTCTCTTCCAACCCCGAACATTCTGTGATTCTGTGAACTTGCTTGGATGGCTGTAGTTGTGCATTATGCACATCCCCAGCGTTGTTTGAATCTCATTAGCTAGGTACCAGTTCTTACGTAAATTACGCTGAGATTTGAAATGGGGAAGAGTAGCACCCACATACTTAAAAGCTCTCAACTTTGATATTGTCAGCATGATTAAACACTTTGAAAGACTCAGTTTATGAAAAATGCAGTTACTGATGACCATGGGAAAATAGAAAGTCTCGGGGGAGAAAAGATGATGACACTCAGCTAGATATAGTGCACTAAAATGGTTATTTAGAGTGAGAAAATGCAAAGTCCAATGTTAAAGATACTATGAGTAAACATGGGTTGAGATGTTTTGCAAAAATTTGGGGATTGTGTAACTAAATCTATTGCTTACTTAACCAAAGAGTGGATTCGTGGGAGTCTGTGCGGATTTACTCCTGTGTTAAATCTCATTCTTGTTTAATAGAAAATATTAGAACAGTCTAAAGAAGTGACATGTTAATGAATGTGCTTATTAGTAATGAAATATTTGGTATATTAATAATTATTCCTGGGCATTTTTATTTATGCCTATTTAAATGAAGGTGGCAGTTTCCTGTGCAAAGACACCTTTCTTGATTACCTAAATTTTAAAGATTTTTCTTCACAGCTTTGTGACTTGATTTTTCAGGTACTAGTGAAATTCAAGTGGTTAAATAATTTTGTGTGTCTGTATATGGACTTACACATTGCTAAGTCATTGAAATTTTGAATACGTATGTTCTATAATATTTGGAGTTAAAACTATAATTAAAACTATTTATTTCTGTTAGTTAGACCATCTTAGCCTCATTTGGATTTTTAGAACAGTGTATCGAGTGAAAATTCCTTTTGTGCTTGTTCAGAAAATTCCCATAGGGCCTATGTCTTATCTTTCTTCCTTTTACACAGTAATATCAAAGACTTCATTTTTTACATTGTCTTTTTCTCCGTGTTAATTTATAGTATAGAAAGTCTTTGTATTCCCTTGTTTATTCTGCCCTTTTCTGTAATCTCTTAAAAATTGGTAAGGTGACATCCTTTTAAAAAAGCCCAAAGTATGTTGGATTTCTCAAGATCTTTTCACTCTTATTTGAAGGTGAGTTGCCCTTTCACTTGGCATCTTTATTGGTTTTGAGCACATCTGCCATTATATTTAGTACTTCATCAGTTACTTCATACTTCTTAATAGATTATAGCATTTTAATATTGATTAGCTTTGAAAAGTATCTGTTTTCTGAAATATGTAAACCTATAATGTGACTGTTTGACTTGAAGTCTAATAATGTTTTCGTGTCTTTCTATTTGCTAGTTTATTAAGCCAGTGAAGTTTATATGTAGTTTGGTGTAATCGTGTTCAGTTCTAAGAATTTGTACAAGGACATCTACATTTTATATTAAACAGCTTATGAAATTTAATTATCAGATTTTTGTATTTATTTTCTAGTAGGTGAAAGGTTGGGGTTTTTTTCTTCATTCTGTTTTGTCTTACTCTAGGTTTCGACCAAATACAAGGGAACTGTGGAGTTACAATGCAGTAGTTGCTGATTCCAGACTTCCCTCTGCTCCAGACATGCAATCCCGGTGTAGTATTTTGAGTCCAGAACTTGCTCTACCAACAGGTTCCAAAGCTCTAACCACCAGATCTCATGCAGCTTTGCACATTCTAGGTATACATTTATAGTTAATGCATCAGAAGCTTAGATAAAGTGAAGAAACACAACTTAATGTGTAAATGAATTGTAATCGAACAGCTTTCTGACTTCAAGATTTTTACTTTGTAGTCTTTCAGCTTTATTCTTAACACTTAGGAACTGGCTGATATGCGTTAATTTTAATCAAAATAGTTACCTTCTGCCATCCTAATAATGCTAGAAGATTTTAGAGTTCAAATGAAACCTGCAACTAGAGGTCAGCATAATAAAGTGAGAGACCTTCTTAGGTGATCTGTTTTTGGACAGTCTGCAGAATAAAATCAGTACTGTGAAGTTAACCTGGAGTCTTGCAAAGACAGGAAAAAAGTTCTCTTAAATAAGCTTAGTTCTATTTTAAAGTAAATACAGTGTCTAAAAATCAGCATTTTCTCTTGGCAGTTTTGTATAACGCAACATTAAGAGTAATACGATTTTCTTTTGTAGTCAGAAAAACCTCTCAAACAAAAAAATAATCTCACTCTATTAATGTATAAACTGGCCATATCTGACAGACTCAGTGCCTCAGAGCACAGCTTTGGAAGTTACTTGAGCTCACTTGCTGACTGATAGTGAGGAGTTCCCGTCCTTCTCCCTTCTCTGTGTATTAGAGACATGATAAATTTTGACTTGAACAGTACTATTTTGTGCCTGATTCAGAGTAAGGCATGTTAGATACTCATGTATATAAACCAAAATGCCTTTTTTGAAGGCTCTTAAATCTGCCTATAATTTCAGTACTGTTTCAGCTCTTTTTTGGTAATATAGAAAATGTAAACGGCGGGGGGGGGGGGCGGGGCGGGGGGGGGGGCAGACGGATAGGAGCTCAGGCTTTCTGGGAGCACAGTAC
>WTSP01016994.1:93124-196389 GCA_025331215.1 Actenoides lindsayi
CTGTGAGAACAGGCTGCTAACTTCAGAAAGTGCAGTTAGTTAGAAGAACTGAGCTGAAAAGTAAAATCACTGAACAGTATTAGTTCTGTTCTCACTCAAACCAGGACACTTTGATAGTTAATTATGTGCGAGATGTGCCTACCTAATAAAAGATGAGGAGGATAAAATACATAGTGCTACAACAACTGACCTAGTTTTGGACAAACAATCACAGGAATATATTGCTCTTAAATTTTAAAAAGAGCTAACATACAAAGAAATGAAGTTGCCAGCAAAATTATAGTAATGGTACACTTGAAGATAGAAGACAGTTGTAAACTCTTCAGCATGAGGTGGGCTGTACTCAAAGGTCCAGCTTGTCAGCAATAACAGTAATTGCTTATCGAAAAATGGTATTACTGTGGTGCATATTATGATACTTCCATTGATTTACACTCCTGGAATCTTGGGCATCTATGTTTAGGGAGTTCCTCCAGCATTTGGAGTAGTTCTGTTATGGAGTATCATATTGCGTAAGGAGGAGGAAAGAAGACAAGGAAAACATTTATTCCCACTCCTAAAATTTCTGCTTTTATACAAGCTAAAAAAGGAACAACAGAGAAATAACAATTTCTTTGATTTTTGGAAAAGCAAATGACATATAACTTCAGTAAATAGAAGCTTCAAGGCATTATAATTTAATAAGCAAACATGGCAAAAAACCACACCACAGTGCTGTCTTCAGATCAGAAAGGTCTCAAGTTTGTTTTGTTTTGGTTTTTTCAACTGTGATAAAATTCTTCAGCTTTTGAAGGACCATTATGTCACAACTTGAGAACTGTTGCAGAATAATGCAAGCTCTATTTGGAAAATTTTCAGCCTGCTGCCTGTAATTACAATGTATTTTGAAATTTACTCGGACAATATTTATATTTTATTTTATATTTTATTTAGATATAGTTATCTGATGGATAACTGTAGTTACGGACTTAGTTTGAGGTCTCCTAGTTGGGTATATAATAATTTGAGGTTTAGATTTGTCAACAGTAAAGGAACAAACTTTCAGTCAACTTTTAGAGAACAGGCCTTGTAAGAGTCACACTTGATGTTGTTTGAAGGATGCGCAAGTGCACTTAGAATTGTTGCTTATGCCAAGAAAAGCCATACGCAAAGAAGTGTGTTAACACACTTCTGATAAAGGTGGAAGGATTTGCTGGAAAAGTACCCAGTTGGAATTGCACCTGCTGTCAGTCACTAATAAATTAAAACTAAAAAGCCTTGAGATGGATGGCAAAACTGCAATTCTAGGACTCATTGACACACAAAAGAAGTACCTTTTTCTAAGAGTGGTTAATTTAAATCATAGAGAAGGTACACTGAGATGCTCCAAGTAAAGTTTTTTTTAAGCATTCTGAGGTGACAGTCCTGGATTCTTAATGTTCTGGAATGATGTTTTGAAATACCCAATCTGTCTGGACAAACATAAGAAATCCAAGAGCATGGGAAATTTTGTTTTACATGTTGACTAAGTGATTTTGGCTGTCTATGCTAAGGCTTAATCACTGTCATATTTAGGGCTTGAGTTACTTCATAAATGTCATTTGACTGCTTTAAAAAAATTAAATCAAACCAGATCTTTTATATACCTTACTAAAATAGTTTTGTGCATGGTTTTATTTAGAAGAACCTAATTTGACATACAGAGTGAATTTAAAAGAAAAGAACTGGTTTTTTTCTTTTTTTTTTTTTTTTTAAGGGTAAGACTAAGATTTTATTTCAAAACCGAAATTAATCTTTAGAGTAGGGAGGAAGAATCTTTTTCCCTGTTATGATACTGCACAAATATCCATTGAAAGAGTTTTACTTGTTTCTGTGATGCATCCTGTTATTATCAAGATAGGTGGTTTGGCTTGGAAGAGCATAGTAATTAAATATATTTCTGTGGTTTAAAAGGCACCTAGTCAAAAGAAACATTTCAGAAGAACACATTTCATATTTTCTGCCAAATAAAAATAACATTGTTGTGAAGGGCTGACACTCTGAGGCATTACTTCCAAAACAACCTCTGGAGTTTCTTTGATTGTTTCCTTTATTGCTTTATCATAAATTAATTGTTCTACTTATTCTGTGTCAAAAATCAGATAATGTTTTTTTTTTAAATATAATTTTGTATTTTGTGAACTTACTTTAACTTAATCCACCATCCAGGAGTGAGTACGACGGAGATCTGCAGTCACAGCTTTTGAACAAAGCTAATGAAGAAGATAAAAATTGTAGCAGGGCTCTTTCTGTCGTGAGCGCTGTTGTACGAGCAGCCAAAGACCTGTTGCACAGGGCTCTTGCTGTAGATGGTAAGGCTTTTGAATATTGACTTTCAGAATTGACTTTTTTCCAAAAGTTACACTATGATGGGTTGGTTCCATATTTTTTTGCATCTTTCTCACAGTGGTGGTAACTGGGAAGACTGGTGAATGTAATGCATTTATAAGCACTTAAACATCCATTTTTGAGAAATGGAAACATTAGCCTTAAAACTGAAGGGTTTTAAAACACCACCTTCAGCCATTCTAGGCAAAATGTCCAGAATATTACGTAGTGCTATAGGAGTTGATTTGGGGTGCAGGAGGAGCTTATTATGGTAACTGTTATACCATAGAAAGTACCAACACAGCTTCATGAAATGGCAAAGAATGTAGGAAAATTACTCTGTAAGAGAAGGAAGTTTTTTAACAGAGAGCTGTATATAATGACATGTTTATCGTGCATGAACTTTGCAGGTTTAGAATTTCACAATACCTAGATAATGAAAATAATTTGAAGTAAAAACTATTATGTAAACTAGAAGTTTCACTGGTAAGAAGCAGACCAGAAAAATAAGATGTTTTGAACCATGGTACATTTGTTAATAATACCTATATTGTGATTTATTTTTGTTTAGCTGAAGACATTCCAGAATTACTCAGCTCTTCCAGTCTGTTTTCAATGCTGCTTCCCCTCATAATAGCCTACATAGGACCAGTAGCAGCAGCTATTCCCAAGGTATGCTCCTCAACAGGAATTGCTGAAGAAATTCAAGAGTGTTATACAAGGAAAAGGTTTACTCTGAAAATCTGAACATCATGATTGCTTATGATTTTACGAATTAGTGGTTTATATTGGACCACATGACTTACTATGAATTTTCCAAGACTCAAAGATTTTAAAAACATGTTTTAAAAATTACTTTTTTAAAATTTAAGTTGAATACATTATTAAAAAAAAAAAAAATACCTTTAGGAAGTAGAGGAAAAGATGACAGGCTTTAACAGTAGGAAGAGACTAGAAGTTATAAGAATCTGCATTTACGACTTATTGATGAATACTGGTGGGATGAAAAGTTTTTTAAATCATGTGAATTCCATTTTTACAGTAAACATCTAAGGCACTCCTCAGGAAAGAGGACTGGCCACTTAAAATCAAGCACATTCATTTAATTAAAAATAGAACGAATTTTAGTTCCCTTGTTGCTTATAATGAACTGGCGTTTAAAATCAAGTGGTTTACTTTAGAAGTGTTCTTCTCCTTTGAAAATGTCATAGAGATTACAGGGAGCAATGTGATGCTTGACACTACCTGCATTAAAATATGTTGAATATTTGAACAACACAGCGTTGACGTTGTTATAAACCAAACTGGACTACGATGTCAGCATGGTATTTGCTTTCTGTCAGCTCATGCTTATTGTTTGTAACAGGTGTTTTTAGCAAAGGTATGGTGCAGTTGTGTACTGCTTTTCGTTTCCACTTTGACAAGTCACCATGGTGAGCATTTGTGATTCATGCAGTGGTGCTTTTCCCGGCAGGATTGTATAGAATTTCAGAATTGGAAAAGGACCGAATGAATTGCAGTAATGGTATTCTAAGAATGTCCAAAACACCCGTTCTAAAGAAATGTGAGCTTGTGAGTAGTTTTCACCCACTCACAAGTAATGCTTTATTACGTGTGGTGTTATGTTACAGGTTGCTGTTGAAGTCTTTGGCCTAGTGCAACAGTTACTTCCTTCTGTGGCAGTTCTGAATCAGAAATATGCCCCTCCAGCTTTCAACCCAAACCAGTCAACAGACAGCACCACCGGAAACCAACCAGAGCAAGGGCTTTCAGCTTGTACTACCTCCAATCACTATGCTGTTGTGGAAAGTGAGCACCCCTACAAGCCTGCCTGTGTTACACACTATAAGGTGAGCACTGTTTCTGAATGCACGTGCAGTTTCTTAAAAGCTTTTGGCACGTGGGTTTTTGTTTCGTCAGCATTTCCTGTCTGAAAAATTATTGCTGTGGATTATGATTCGTCTCTAATATAGAAGACAGATTCCTGTATTATTACTGTACTGTGTTCTGGAGAAACCTCTGTTTGTCCAGTAAATATAGTGGAAACTTGCTCAGTTCTAAATTTTTCCTACTGTCAGGTAGTTTCTTTGCCCTAACTGTACAGATTGCAGAAGTTGGAAGTCTTTATGTATATGTATATATATGTATCTTACCTAATGCTGAAACAATGCTTTGTAAAGCATTAAACTTATATTCATTTGACTAGAATTGTCTTTACTTTGCAGTCTCCAGATCCCTATGCTGAATGTTGCTTGTCTGCCAATTTAAGTTATTATCTGAATTTCAAAGAATAAATGAGATTGATGTTAATGTAAAGCATATCAAAACAACTATACAGAATTACATAACTGAATCACTTTCATAGCCTAAAGAGTTAAAACTAAACAGAAATGAAGAAATACATGTATCAAAACCTACAAACTTGCACTTAAATAGACTGTTTTGTTTTAGGTAACTTTTCCTGAATGTGTCAGGTGGATAACAATAGAGTTTGACACTCAGTGTGGCACTGCTCAATCAGAAGATGTTCTTCGTTTACTAATTCCTGTCAGAATTGCACAGAGTCTGGGATTTGGACCAAAGCATACTTCTGTTCATGAAAACCTTAATTCATGGATAGAACTGAAAAAATTTTCTGGATCTTCAGGATGGCCTACCATGGTATTAGTATTGCCAGGTAATAAATTGATACTGAAATAATTTCTAGTAACGTGAACTATTAAAAGAATAAAAAGTTTGATTTTTCTGCAAAATTATCTTAGAAAACAAAGTTGAAAAAGTGTCTTCAAGCTGACAAGAGTTCATTATGAGCTACTGGTTGTGACATCAGTTCTTTTTATATTGGGTTTCTTGTTTGAAGTATTGATCTTCATGTTATTCATGGTTTTATTTTACATGTTATATATAATCTTGGGTTTCATATATGCTTCTGTAGAAGGAATATACAAAAAGGAGGAATTTTTTTGTTTGTTTTGTTTGTTTTTAATTTACTTATCCTTTTACTTCCTATAAGGAAATGAAGCTCTTTTTTCTCTGGAGACTGCATCAGACTATGTGAAAGATGAAAAGGCTTGTTTTTATGGTTTCAAATGTTACGCAATTGGATATGAATTTAGTCCAGGATCTGATGAGGTAAGGAAAAAGTGAAATGACTACAACTGTTGCATCTATTCTCTCCTGTAAGACCATTTTTATTGTAAAAATATTTGTATTTCCACTTCTGACTAGATAACATTAACAAAATATTTTTAATTTCACTTAAGTTTTAAACATTTTTTGTTAGTGACGTTATTTGTTTGGTATTCTTTAATCTGATTATTGTTGGAATGCGGATTTTTTTTTTTTAATACATGTTACAGCCTGCATGTACATGCATGTTACAGCATGAATTTATCTATTATATCAGTGGGATATAAAATTTCCTATAATTCTGACCTAGACTTCCATCAGAAGTCCAAAGCCTTGGGTCTTTCAGATACATAGTGATTAGTATTTTACTGTCATTGTCAATTATGAGATGATAATTATCATCTTCAGATGTTATTACTAGGCTGCCAGAAGCATGGTAACCCATTTATTAATACTCTTACTTAGTTGAAATTGTTCAAAAAATTTTGATACGGTGGCCCATCCAACAGCAAAACACAGAATCCTAGAGTGGTTTGGGTTGGAAGGAACATTAGACATCATCTAGTTCCAAGCCCCATGACGACATGACAGTAGCTGTATGTTAAGAAGTATATCACTGAGAAACTTCAAACTGGAACACACAATTAATATACCTTAGGATAAAGTAGTGTCGGGGAAATGTATTCGTTGTCCTGTTTGCTGACACTATTTTTATTTTCTAATTTGTTTCAATTTGAAGGGTATTATTCAGCTGGAGAAAGAATTGGCAAATTTAGGAGGATCATGTGCAGCAGCTTTGATGAAGAAAGATCTGGCACTTCCTATTGGTAAGTCCTACTCAACATACGTTATTTCATCGTTGTTTTGGGTTTTCTGAATTAATGCTACCTTTAAGTCTTAATGTTGCTTTTAGTTACAGATAATTATATGAAATTGATTCTTAAAACTGAAGTAATCAAACTAGATAATGAAGTGCTTATGTTTTCTGCTTACACTGTTCCCTTCATGTGTGTATGGGGAGGAGGGAAACCTGGTCATTTAAATCTGAACCAACTCACCCCATCCACAGGTAGTGTATCAGTGTACGAGCTATGTCCTACAGTTTCCTCGCGGTACTTCACAAATGTGCAGGTATCTTATTTGTATTTCTCTTTCACTGGTTTGTTTTTTTTTTTTTCTCTCCCTGCACTCCTCACCTTCTGAATAAAAAATACTTGCAGAATTGCATTGCAAAATATAAAATTACTTGTTTAAAATAGAAAGTGATGGTAGAGTCTGTAGACCTTACAGCCTAAAATAATTCTGCTGTATTTTTTTTATACAATACAAAAAAGTGCGTACTTTCCACAGTAGATGTAGCAAATAAGTTTACAGTAACCCAAATGCAGTTTAAAATATAAGGAAAAATATGAGATTATAAAAATTAATGGAAAAAGAGTTTGAATTAGAATTTCTAATGATGAAGCCACATTCTGTGTAATAGCATTTCTCCTAATTAACATTAGTGTATAGGAAAGACAGGCTCATAATCTGCAGTAGGATATCTTTTTGATAGTTTTCATTTAGCAGCCCAAGTGAGAGCTGAAATGTTGTTAATGAGACTGGAAATGTGTATTAATGAGCAGGAGGGCATTGATGATCGGTGTGCAGTTATAACTGCTAAACCTACTTTGAATTTTTTAACCTGGTATTTTGCTTGTTTATTTGAATGTGCAAATTTCTTATTTATGTTGTAAGCAAACACCTCAGTTGCACTGGTACATCTGTATTTCTCTCTCAAAAGTACAGGCAATTCTATAGTTTAAACACTGCCCTCTTACCCTTCAAACAGCCACATTAACTCATTAGTTTTGTTGACTTCCCTAGCACCCATTTATCCTGCTGTTCTCATATGCAGGGCAGGGAAGCTGAAATCAAAAAGCTTCTAACTTAATTTCCCAGGTTTTCTGAATACTTCATACTTCTCTCTAATGAGATTTTTTTGTTGTTTTGTTCTAACTTTCAATGTCTAAAAGAAGGAGGGAAAGTAGGTGGGACCTAGATCAGCTTTATATGCTTTCAGATAGAAGGAACTGGAAATAAAGCATGGAGTTCAGTTATCTATGCAGTCTCACCTGCCTATAAAGAGGTTGCGTATGATCTGCAAGAGAGGAGGAAGAGATGCATTGCCTATTATGAGTTTCCTGGTTAGTGAAAGAATTACAGTTGATTCTTCTGACTGTTTATTAAACACCATCTCAAGGACTTCAACCAAGTCTGTTAGTGTTGCTGATAATATTACAATGCTAATGACATATGTCTTATGTCTGTATTGTTCCTTTGCAAGACCACTGGATCCTGTGAGTAAACAAAACTGATGAATTACAGGCAGCAGTGGTGCTGTTTGAAAATGAAAACCACTGAACAGCCTTTTTAAGACTGTTTTTGGTTGTCTGTAATTTTGTTTTAAGAGTTCTGCTTAGTGTCTCAGAAAAACAACGTGGCAGAAAAAGAGGTAAAAATGTGGTTTTCTAGAGCAATGTTTAAACACCTTAGTTTCAGACTGATTTTTTTCTTCTACGTTCTAGATTATGCATCTTCTACCTTTTGCTGTTAGTGAAATGTTGTCTTAAAAAATACTGTATTATTGCCATTGCTTATCTGCAGAACAGTGTTGTCTTATTTGCAGAGTGGAGTGTACTTTAAGAAAATCCTATATGAACATATAAAAGACTGTCTTGTAACATATACACATGGGAAGGCCCTTTAAATTAGACTTTTCATAGTTTATTTTATCATTTCGACAATTTTACGTTTGAATGATTGAACTGACTTCAAATGAGAATCACTAGTTGTTACTGGCACCCTTGTAGAACCCTTCCATCTTCAGCTTTATTTGCACTATTTATCTTGGTGTATTGACTTTAAGGAGGTTGTTCTTCACAACAGTGCTTTTTAGTAATTTGTACCTTATGTTTTAGTAATCATAGCAATGGGTATATTCTTTATACAAGTAGCCAAATACTTGTGTAAGCATTCCACTAGAAACATTAAGGAAAAAAAAGTGTTTTGAAATAACATCAAGAAGGTTTAACCTTTTCAGTTCCAAAGGAAGAGGGACCAGAGTGATTCCTTTGTATATTAGGAAAAAAAAAAGTATATTTAGCATTGAGTTGCCATGTTAAAAAGGTCACACTTCATCCTTGCCAGATCTCCAAGACTCAAGTTTACTTAATATTACTTCTTCCCAAGAGAGAAACCTGGTCTGTGACAAAGATCTAACTTAAACTGCAATGAGGAATTGATTGATGTATTTGAAATTACTACTTAATTGTTTCAAATGTTGTAGAAGTTATTTCTGAGGGGAGTTTTGGTATATCTTTATTTCTTTGAATTTTAAAAATGCCTCAGGACTTCATTTTTCTCATTTCTCTTTCTCTCTTCTGACTAGTAGAATTGCCTGACATGTTTTTGAGAGAGAGTAAAATATGGTAGCCTTATCCATTTTACTTTTCTGTTAAAAGACTGTGTTTGGCAATTCTGGTCTCCCTGAAATCAGATGTTTGAGTTATAATTGTGAGAAAGTAATACTGTATAATAGAATGTATTTGAGTTTTATGTTTTAGGAGGAATCATAATTTATAAAACTGCAGAGTTTATTGGTTTTTCAAATACTGTTACTAGAGTAAGCTCATAAAAGGGAGCAGCTGGTGCATCCTTGTAGGTACTGCTTCCCAGAAACCATCTTGAACTCCCAAAACCTTGTTCTGAAAGTGTTCTAGTCCAAAGATTTGCCATACATACTGTCTTGGAGATAAGAAGATAACTACCAAATTTTTGTTTTGTGTAACATATTATTTTTTTGCTTGTGCACTGAACTACACTGTATTGCATGTTGACTGTGTTACTTGAAATTATTAGTTTTTCAGCTACTGGTTAAACAATATTACATCTCATCATGCAAACTTAAACCTTGTAATACAAAAGACTTCACGAAAGAGAATTGAATTTCAAATTCTGTAATATGTAGATAAATGTCAACACTATTGTTAAGAAAAAATTGTTTATATTTTTACAGCAGGTAATGAATTTGAAGAAGATCTTGAGATACTTGAAGAGGCTGCCTTACAGGTATACTTCAGCTTTTTATCCATTGCAACATACTTAAGCACATAACTGCATTGAAACGTTTTTGACTGCTGCAGAATAAAACCACTTGAAGGGGAAAAGAAGGGAATCTGGCTTGTTATAGAACAGTTTAAGAAAGTCTTCCAGAAGTTTCATATTTACATTAAATCTTTTTTATAATAAATTGCTTAGCAAAAGAAAAAAAAATTGAATATAACACAGAAAGTTAGATGACCAAGTATATTTCAGAATATCTAAGTGTTTGGCTTAAGTTGCACTATTTAGCAAATTCTTACGTTACCAAAATTAATCCTTCACATGTGTTTGTAACTTCAGAGTTAAAATCACTTTTTCAGTTAAGTGGTAACATTTATCAAGTCCCAGATAATAGGATTGCAATTATTCTAGTGTGATGGTGGTATTTTGCTTGTTGTGATGGGAGCTAATGCTAGTCAGTAACTCCCTATTTATAACTCCTAGCTGGTGATGAACAGTGAAGAAGTAGTTTTCACATTCTCTCTTTCCTGATTATCTTCAGGGCAACTGTTTCAAAATTCAGTAGTCACAGTACTTTCTGGAAAAACATATCAGTGTTTACAGTGTGACACCAGTGCACAGACCTTAGATGACAGGGTAGTAAACAGAAACTGCCTAGAAGGAATCAGATGTTCCTATTCTCTCCCTGTTCTAATTCAAAATGTGAGCTAGGAGTGTTCATGCAAGTAATGGATTCTTTTGCTTTCAATCCTGTCCAGTGTTTTATTCAGTTTTCCACCTGCTTTTCCATCTTGCAAAGAAGGAATTTCTTCCACTTTGTCTCAACGCAAAAATATCTTTCTTTAGGAGATCTGACTTCCTATAAGTTATATCTCTAGCCTTTTATTTTCTTTTGGAACATAGTCACTGGTCACTTCCTTTATTCTCCTGGTCTCGGTTCAGCAGTTTAGAATATTCTTAACATGAAAGTTCATGTGACCTTATTCTTTCTTCCAGAAATTCTCACTCAACTCAAGCTCATTTAATCTCTTTTGACATAAATTATTGTTTTATAGACTGAGCTGCTTTTTCTTAAACTTTCATCAGAGTAAAGTTTATCTACTTTTCTGCTCCTTGAATGGTTTTCAGAGCCCAAAATGTTTGTACCATTTGTGTCATATTATGGAAAGGTGTCTACATGTAAGATACTGAAAAGGTTTTTTGTTTCTCCGTCTTTCCACCTCCAACTTAACCTCTGGAAAAAAAAAAAAGGTATGCAAATCTCACTCCGGAATTCTTGGGAAAGGCTTGGCACTGTCTCACTCACCAACCATTTTGGAAGCTCTCGAGGGAAGTCTTCCACTGCAGGTACAAAGCAATGAGCAGTCATTTCTGGAGGATTTCATTGCTTGTGTACCAGGATCAAGCGGCGGCCGACTTGCAAGGTAGAAATTTGTGTGCTGCTTGAATAAACATTACAACTATGAAGTAAAAGGTTTAAGTTTTGCAGCAAAGTATTGTTATGTGCTAAATTTTAAAACCTGCTCACTGTTGCTTGTCAATACAGATAGCTATAGAACTTTCGTAGTTATATCAAATATTAGTTAAATAAACCTCTTTGGCCATGTTGTTCCTATTAATATATTAAGTAAAAGCATTTATGTATTCAGACCTTCTGCATCCTTTCTTAGATGGAAGTCATGTTTGTACAGAGTAAGAATTTATCTTTTGAGGCTCAAGAAAATTTGTTAGCTATTTTTCTTTGCTGTAGGTGGCTTCAGCCAGATTCATATGCTGATCCTCAAAAAACATCACTGATTTTGAATAAGGATGACATTCGATGTGGTTGGCCAACTGTTATTACAGTACAAACAAAAGACCAGTATGGAGATGTTGTTCATGTTCCTAACATGAAGGTAATTATTGTCATCTTGGCTGCTGTTACACTTCCCTGTCGTCTTTTAGTATTTGTTTTAGATATTCCACAGAATACTGCTGTATGAAAAAGGCATTCATAAATTCAGTGTAGATAGGTGCTCTCACCTCTAAATCCACAAAATGATCAAATTCTGTATTATGCCAACACCATTTCATGCAATTCATATCTTGTCTGTAATGAGCTACACAGTTGTGGAAATAATCAGTTGTAGGCCATGTTAGACGGTGGTGATGTGTAAGGGGACAAGAATCCATTTTTTCTCTTGTAAGCCAGGAAAGAATATTATATATTGTAGACTGAATAAATGTGATTGGAAAAAAGAATCATAAGCATATTGATGGACCGTTCTATAGTCACTTTATTTTGGACTAGAACAGCACTTCTCCTTTTTCTGTTTCTAATATTTGGAAGATCTTGTAGTCTTTGAAATTAATAAAATGACTGCAAATCTTTGGTTTTGATTCAGCCTCTTCAGTTAATCACTGATTTTTTTTGTTTGTTTGTTTCATTGAAGTGCGGGAAAGGAAATGTTCCTGACAGCCTCAAGTAGAATTAGAAAATCTTTGCACACTTTGGAGTAAAACCTACATGATGTGTATAAAAGTTGGCTGCTTGATTTGAAGTAGTGAAGCTTACAGACAAAACAAAATGATTTTCGTGTAGTTCCAATAAATTAGGTTACATTTATGTTTTGAAGCCCACTGTTACCATGGAGTAGTTGGTTTTATTCAAGCCCAAAAGGAGATGAAGTACCTTTTACAAAGGCATGATTCCAGTGGTACGAGCTCTCAAATCTATTACTTGTATAGGATGTAATAATTGAGAGTTATCTTACAGTAAGCTGTAAACTCATTAATGAACGGTGAGTCTACAGCAGTAGCAGAAGAATCAGCTTAGTCACAAACATAACTGGAATGAAATATGTATGGTTGCCGACTTATATTTGTGACAGAAATAGAAGAAAACTGTAAACAGTAATTTTATCCTGTCAGGAAAAGGGTATGTCAAAATATGATCATCAGAATTATTGCCAAATTCCTTATTTAATTGTTTTTCTTCACAAATGTATTAAAGTAACAGAAATCTTACTTGAGTTTCAGCATTCTGTTGGACTCATACAGTGTGCAATGCATTAATGTTACTTCCAGTAAATTGAGTCAAATTTTGATAAAACAGTGCATGAAATCTACATTATTTAAACATAATTTATTGCAGATTTAGGATAAGGAATGCTTAAACTTATTTTCCAGATATTTTGTTCTTCCTCGGAGATCTATATACAGATGATTGTTACTTGCATTAATGGAAGTCTGTGGTATTTCTGGGAAAATAAGTCAGTTAAAATATGTGTTGAAGAGTGCAGTATAAACATCCAGTGCTGATGATGTAGTAGAATGGCAGAGCTAGCTAAGGTCCAGTCTGGCCACTGCTGATCCAGAACTAGCAGGCCCTGATGTTTCACTCTGAAACCCACTCATTTGGAAGGCTTTCTTCCTATTTCTTAGTACTTTCTGTTATGGGAAAACCTAGCTAGGCATTGCCAGACTATGTGCTGCTTCCCAGGGAGTGCTCTGGGACTGACAGACCTGACACTGTCCCTTACTGCTCATGTGCCAGTTCAGCTGGCTGCTTCTCTCCTGTACATTGACATTATTCAGATGTGCCATGCGTGGCTTTGCAAATTATTAAGTGTAAACACACAGGTTTTTGACACAGCTGGATTTATAGTGTGTGCTCTGAGCACTTTGTCACTGTACCTTATCAGATCTAAAAAAGTGTGTATGTGCGTGTTTTCTTCCTAATCATCTTCTATACTGCACATCTTATTGCAGGTAGAAGTCAAAGCTATTCCTGTTTCTCAGAAAAAAACATCTTTGCAACAAGAACAAGTTAAAAAGGTGCAGCGGATACCAGGGAGTCCTGCAACAGCTGCTTCCCCTGGCAGTGATATGACCTTTGGAGGACTTCCTTCACCAAAGCTTGATTCTTCCTATGAACCAATGATAGTAAAAGAAGCTCGATATATTGCTATTACAATGATGAAGGTAAATTACTGCCATTTCAGCAGTATAACTATAAAATTCAGCATTCAAAGTGTGTAAAGGTCTGCAAAAGAGAAGGAAAAATGGATACTTTGGTTGTGTCACAATCTAAAATATACACTGATTAAAAATGACTTGGATTATATTTAAGTTCATCAGAAAAGTAGCTGCATCAAAAGGGCCAATTGCCTGATCCCTAAAGCAGTTAAAAAATGGATTAGTGTTTAAAAAGAAACGTTGTCTTTGATTTTGATTACACTGGTTAACAAGCTAGTCTTGAGTCACTCAGGAGAAATGAAAACAGCTATAGAAATGGTGGAGGGGAAGTCAAACCAATGTATCCATATAGAGTTAGAGTATTGTGGTGAACCTATATTAAAAACTGGAACTGGTGAACATACAAAAATAAAATCAGAGCTCAGCATAGTAAAAAGGTCATACAAATCATTTATGTATCAAAGCATAAATATTAAACAGCATTTATTGAAACTCTCCATTGTCAAATTGATCAGCTTGGACATGTTGCCAGGAACAGTTTTTAAAGAGGTGAAAACTGAGCAGCTAGTACTGTTTCAAATATCTTTTAATACTTGCAATAAATTTACAGGTATGTACCATTGTCCCAGTTAAGAGATGTGATGTGTATAGCTAACCGTTGGGCAACTTAATAAGACACAATTAATCAGAAGTTAGAGATGGGTAATACTTACCAGTATAGATTTAGGGAGGAATAAAGCAGCGAACTAATATCTTGTAGAGGGTGAAGTGGGTGTAATTGGCTTGTTTGGGGTTTGTTTGTTTTCTTTTGTTTTCTTTTGGGATACTGCAAAGATCACTTCTGGGCTTGATGATACTTGGTAATTTTACCAGTAACTTGAGTGGGGGAAAAAAGCCCACATTATTTTTTTTCAAAGTCATAACCTCGCTGGGATTTCTGATAACCATTGTGTCCACAGGTACCTCCTGTTTCTTTGCCAATAATAGGTGTCAAATCTGCTTATGCAGCTGTTATGGTGGCATGTCTTGCAATGCCTTAGATACTCAGGAGTAAATGATGATGGAGCAAGTCCACAAGTTCTTTTCTAGATTTGATGGACTCTTTAAGGAATGCTTGATCTTAGCTAGTTAGTATGTAATTTTTTTTTTTCAGTTGAATCAGGCAAAGGTAAAATGAAAACATGATTATTCATTTAAAGTTGTCATAGTAGATATTAACAGTATAAATCTTTGTAAAGAAAAAAGTAAAAGACACCCACCAAGGTAAAAATACAGAAAGTGTATCTTTCCTTGTTGAAACATGCTCGACTTCTGTATTTTAATAGATTTCTAGGCAATCTTCCAAATCTTCTTTTCAGATTGTTTTTGATCCCAGACTTTTTTTTTTTTTTTTTTATTCAGAAGAGAGCTGTTATTTTGCTGCTTAAATTAAGGACTGACAGCCTGGGAAATTGTTACCTTCTGTATTCAATTAACTTATTAACAACTTTACTGATTCAAGACGGTGTAAATGCTCTCTTCTACTTCCCTCCCAGCATTATTGAGCACACTCACATCAGTGGAAAATGCACATGTCCCCAGACTTATTCTTTGAGGAAATACTCTTTCTTTTTTTCCATGACATTAGTATAACTGATAACTGTTGATTTGTTTGTTTGTTTGTCGACATTGATCTGTTTATAGGCATATGAAAATTACTCTTTTGAGGAGCTACGCTTTGCTTCACCAACACCAAAGAGGTAAACATTAAAAAATTACTTTTTAATAGAAACATAAATTAACATGTCCTGTCACTTCTGCTTACACTCTCAAGCCTTGACTGCCAAGTAATCTTGTCTACAGGTAGAAACACTACAAAAATAAGGCATTGTTGTATTTAAAAAAAAATAAATTACATCTTTTGTTTCAAATCCTTCATTCTTAATTCTTACAACTTTGATTCCTTATTTGTATTATCTATGTTCTGAATGTGTTATTTCATCATTTGCTATAACTAAATGTGGCATAGAGGATTATAACCCCATAATAATATGGGGTTAGTACATTGGATGGGGAAAAAATGGTATTTAGATGATCCAATAGAGAAAAATTTAGATGATCCAATAGAGAAAAAAAATAGTTTCCAAACTAAGTAGTACAGGCGATTTCCAAGAAGATAATAATTGTTTAATGGTATAAATTGGTTTTGTTTTGTTTCTTAATGCCTAGACCCAGTGAAAACATGCTGATCAGAGTCAATAATGATGGTACATACTGTGCAAACTGGACTCCTGGAGCTGTTGGTCTCTATACCATTCATGTTACTATAGATGGCATTGAAATAGGTACTTAATTTTCACTGTACTTAAGCATTAATATCACATTCACTCTCTATACTGATAAATGTATGTATGTCTTGGTGCTCGTAAGGTTTATTATTAGAGTTCATAGCAAAACTTAGCATCCAAGTTTTGCTTCAGAAGTGTTCTATGTAATTCCCTCTTCTTTATCAAAAGCAGAAAAAAAGACCACTGCTATTCTCACATGGAAATAGGGACATATACGGCAAATCATGTGTTTATGACGTGGTTAGACTACTAGATTACTGGAGTATCTTATCCTCTACTCTCAATGTTGCAAGAAAAATGTCTTGTTTCAGCTGAGAGAGATGTAGAGTTAAAGGGGGGCTGTGTGTGTGTGAACAACCAAGACACATCACTGAAGAACCTAAAGGAAAAAAGAAATTGACCATGCAGGAGTAAATAAAGTAATTTCTCCTGTGGAAAATGCGGAAGTGTCATCTCAACTCTACCCTAAGTCTCAATTAGCTGTACTAACTTATAAATGCTTTGGGCTTCTTCCTTGCTGAAAATCTTCTAGTTGTCTTGCTGATCCTAGGGGCTGTACTATAGCATGTGGTGAAAAAAATTCCCCCTCCAAAGAAAAAAAAAATCAAAAAAAAAAATAATCTGTGTTTTGAATACTCTCTTGTTAGTTCTACTGGTGGTATCGTGAAAATAGTGGTAGAGACATTGAAGACATTGTAGTTAGGCCCAGATCTGATTAGGAAGGTTTAGGTGAGTTCAACAATTCCTCTTTCCCAACACTATACAGCATTTTTTTTTAAATACATGAAGTGATACATGAATACAAATGCACATAATTCACATAGGATTGGAATGGGATGCTCAGTTTTGTGTGTTACCTACATAAGATTTATAAAAGGTCATTATTAATGGTTCTTTGTTCTTCAAACAGAAAGATTTTCCTTCATAGGAGCCTCCAGTGCACTCAATTATACTTTTTCCAGTCTGCCATCCCTGGAGGCAAATTTTACACTGTAGTTTATATCAGCTGCTGTTATATTTTTACACAGATTCTACCATCTTCAATCATTGTGTAGGGTGAACTTTCAGAAATGATACAATACGGTTGTTATCCTTGTTTATTAAACAGGTGTGAATATACTCTAACACTTGTGCCATTTCTCTTCAGTGTAACTTCTGTTAAATCTTAATATCTTACTGCCCCCTCTCAAGCTTTCATGTACTTGACCCATAATTGTGTCAACTTTTAATTGCTTAAGTACTGATCATACTTCATTTCTTCTCTATTTCAAACCTTTTATGGCCTTGGCACTTCCAGATTCCTGCTGTTACTACCACAGTTGTTTAAAGGAATGTTACTGCAACCAACAGTTTTATTGCTAGGTCTGTCTGCTTCTTTTCAAGTTGTTGCTCTTCAAAGGGTCACCCTGTAAAATGAAATAAAAAACCTGAAAAGACCTACTGAGGCCATTAATTTGTAGTTTGGCTTTAACAATGATTGCTCAGAATTCCTTTTAAGATTATTACTCAAGGTTATATCTGTCTATTAGAATCATGGAATTGTTTTGGTTGGAAGAGACCTTTGAGGTCATCAAGTTCAACTGTTAACCCAGCACTCCCAGGTCACTGCTAAACCATGTACTTAAGCACCAATTCTACACATCTTTTAAATACCTCCTGGGGTCACGACTCCACCGCTTTTCTGGGCAGCCTGTTCCAATGCTTGTCAACCCTTTCTGTGAAGAAATTTTTCCTAACATCCAATTTAAACCTACCCTCATGCAACCTGAGAACGTTTCCTCTTGTCCTGTCGCTTTTTACTTGGAGACCAACCCCCACCTTGCTACAGCCTCCTTTTAGGTAGTTGTGGAGAGCAGTATGGTCTCCTCTCAGCCTCCTTTTCTCCAGGCCAAACAAGCCCCATTCCCTCAGCTGCTCCTTCTAAGTCTTGTGCTCTAGACCTCTCACCATCTTCATTGGTCTTTGGACATGCTCCACCACCTTAATGCCCTTCTTTTCATGAGGGGCCCAAAAGCCAAATTACTGAAGTTGGAACTGTTTCCTTACAGGTACTTTTCTTCACGATATGCAAATGTTACTGTCTTGAGGTATTTTCCAGTACCTCCTGGTTTTATAACAGTGTTGGTAATTAACAATGCTGGCTGTTTCCATTATAGACCTTTTCTTGTTGTGTAACTCAGTTTCTAAGGCTCTTTTCTGTTTCTCCCGTTGTGCGGTCAGCATCTGTGGCAGTCCAGCGTCCGTAAGCTACTGCCTCTTCAGGAGCTTCCACTTGCACCTCTCAAATTTTAAACCCTTCTTTGAAACATACCTTTACAGACACTATTAGGATACAAAATTACCTAGTACACAAGGTGTGACAGATATCTAATAACAACATGAAATTATAGATCTGTGAAGTTCCACATACGAAGACAAAAGAAAGCAATACTTTGCACCATGAAGCAACTGCAAGTGGTTTTTCTGGCAGACAGATAAGCAGGTGGTTATTGTGCCTACTCTTGAGTTGTAGCACAGGTAAACTGTAGTTATTGTATGACTTATATTTTTATTTATTCTTTTTAAACTTAGTCTTTTTTTTCTTATAGATGCTGGACTAGAAGTGAAAGTAAAGGATCCTCCAAAGGGAATGATACCTCCTGGAACTCAACTTATTAAACCCAAAGCAGAGCCGCAGCCAAACAAGGTTTGGAGAACTAAAGAAAAAAAATAATCCATAAACACAGTTACATTTGGGTGGGATTTTATTGCTGTTTAATACATACTTTATTATGTTATAATGGTGCAGGACTTAAGGATATTTGCAAGTAACTTTTATGTGCTGAATGGAATGAAATTAATATGCTGGATAAAATGAAAGATATTGATTCCATTATTTTTTTTCTGTCCATCCATTAACAAAACTGTTAGAAGCTCTACAGAAATGGCCTTAGTCTTGGGTGGCTTGTCACACAGACATTGTGCAACTGTCATGAAAGCCATAAACTGCATTCTGCACTATTATTAGTTCTTGTTCTTTGATAATGTACTGTGAAATCGATTGTACAAAGGGCTCTACGATGATGTTGTTTGTATTACAATAAGGGTACTTCTTCAGTCAACATCAAATCCACAATCAGTTTCATGAGTGATAACGTTCCTTTCTTGTAAAAATAAAATCATAATATTCTAAGTTACCCTTTTTGTAGCTTTGGACTTCCCCATTTCACCTTATCATTCCACCCTGAAGGACTAAGGTAGACACCAGTAACAGAGGAAGTCTGAAAAGAGGTGTGGCAGTGATATAAGGAAGATGCCCAGATGAGGGAACCATCTTCCACATCCTCTTACATGCAAAGGAAGGGGTATTAAATGAGATGCTGGGTCGTCTTTTCATGGAATAAATTTGTATTGAAAGATGGAGAATTCTGAAATACCACAAAGTTACCCTTCCTGGTTTTATTACACTGCAAACGTGGCTAAGAAATACTTGGTTACAAAAAGGATCAGAAGTTTGCCAGCTTCTTACCTATACAGTGCATCCTGATTTAGCTGTTTTCCAACTTTCTGAATAGTCTAGAGACAGTAACTTTGTACAGTTCCCCAGTCTGTAAATGCATCCAGTGGCTGCTTCTGCTGCTAACAAGATTTTTTCCCTGCACCCACACCTCAAAATAAAAATAATAAATTTATCTTCAATTTCCACACAATTTTTTTTATCCCTTATTGCTTTTATTTTATTTTTTTTTCTTTAAAAAAGTAGTTCTAAGCTTTCTCCCTTCTCTTGGAAAGAAGACTTCTTGGTTAATTCATTATTGTAATTAAAACTCCCATTTCCCACTGGGTGAGATTCCTCTCACAGAACTTGGTATTTCTATACAAGCTGATAATGATACATGTTGTTTGCTGTCACCAAAGTGAGAGAGGCATCTGGTCTAAGATGAGATAAATTGCTGGATGGAAGTGCTGTCTTTCTTTTCACTTACTACAGTGGTAATTGAGGTGATTTGTTAATACGTAGTAGCTACATTTTGTCAAGCAAGAGTCTTCATGATAGTTAAAAATGCTTGACATGAGTTAGGCCTCTGGTGTTCTGGGGCATTACCTAATGCTTAATCATCTTCCTGTGTTGTTACAAGTTGTTGTTTCTTTGAAAGAGGAGCCATCTTTCTGTCCTGTATGTAGTGTCTGTAGAGTCTGCTACAAACATACATTAGACCTTTCATGGTTAATCATTTTATTACTCTTCTTTCTTCAGTCTTAAGTCACATAAATCACGTTAGGGTAATTTTTTGTGTTTGTACAGCAGTATTATAAGTAATACAGGAACATTGTTGCACTGTGCTCCACACTTCTGAAGTTAAGAATACAGGTTAGACATGCATCAGTCAGTGACAGTCCAATATACCTAATCATGGTTCACTGAGAAAAAGGCCTTAATTGAGCTCTAGAAGCTTGTTCCTCTTTGTCAGCTCGAAATTTCGGATACTTATAGCCAAAGGACACCAGCAGTGCATTCTCAGTTCTCAGTGATGATCTGTTCTCAACTAGAAACGCTAAAATATTTTTGTTGAGGCAGGGGAACATCCTGATTTTGTGGTCAAATATTACTTGAATCTCACGTTGAAAATGGATACTATATTCTGATTTTCTATTGATTTCTTTGTTCTCTGTTACTTGAAGTCAGATGAAAATTTGGTTTTCCTGTCCATCCAAGGTGGTAAAGGAGGTTTATCATACTGCTCTGTATTCAGCCTGGAGTATATGACCCGTAAGAACTGCAGCTTCCTCATAGGCTGCAAATCTTAGATTAACTAATTCGCAGGAAATTCCATTCCACATGCTATTGAGGGAAACATTATCTTTCTGAGCTATGTAATGGGATTCAGAGTAGCTGGAACCAAACAGAAGAAAGCAGTCCTAATTGAGCTGAACTGAAAGGGACAAGACTGGTACCAGAATGATTGGTCGCTAATGTGTTTTGACTGTTTCTGCTGTCCTCACATGACTGAACAAATAGCTAGCATCATATGCAAAAAAATCAAACCTCATCAAACCGAAAACCTCAGGGCAAGGGATGTTTTTTGCATCCCTTTGTAGAAGGTTAACCCCCTTGTTAAGGTTGCTTTATCCTAAGGTGTGCTTGAGCTCACTTTTCCATGCTCGAGGCTTGAAAACTGTTTTGCACTGTAAGATGTAGATCTTAATTGCTAAGCCTTTCTGCATTAGTCACCTCTTTCAGTTGGAGTCCAGTTTGTATATGGTCTGTGGAAGAACTGACTCTGGGGGTGTTACAGGACAGAGTTCCTGAACTGTTGTGCCATAGAGAAATATTCCAAGCAGAGAGATGCTATAGCAGAGAGATGCTATAGCAGAAAGAAGGCTGAGACAAATGTTTTTTTTATGATGGTCAGAAAGGAGCGTAAGAAAGCTTTTAATCTGTTGTTTGTTGTATTGTCTGTCAGCGGATCTGATCCCTAAACAGTTTGTAGTTGTAGATTGAAGTTCTCTGTTAATTAGTTAGCTGCTGCAAAGGGGTACAATGCTGTTTCCAGTCATTTAAAACTTATTTCAAGGTTTTAATCCAAGTTCTCAAGACAACTTAACATACAGTTTTCTGAAGTAACATTTTGGGGTAATGATGTAGGGACCCCCAATTTGCAAGACTTTGTTTATACGCTTGTCTATGTTGAGAGTGCTGTCAGCAGTGATTCAGCCTTACACTTTTGCAAGGACCTTGGAAGTCTTAGTTTTGCCTATTGAGAGAAGTCTAAATCCTTGGAGTAACAGAATTGGTAGTAGGCAAAACCTTGCATGTTTTAGTGACGTTACCTTTGAAGTTCTTTACGTGCTTCTGTGGTTTGTTTGGTTTTTTTTAATTAACCTTAAAATAAATACCATTTTTAAAAATAATTTCTACAGAAAAAAATAAATAAATTCATGCCCTTAGATATTACCTTTCATTGACTTTTCCTGAGTTCATTCTTTCCATATCATTCTGTGCTTTATGTTAAATTAAAGATCGAGTCAATATTTCAGTTGATTCTTTTTTCAGTTTTACACGTGGAGTTTGAAAATAACCTTCCAAGAAAAAGCCTTTATATCACATGCATAGAATATATTCACTTCTTAAAACCAGAGACCAAAAGGATGTCTTAAGTTCATTTTCTATGGGACAGATGCCTGATAGTGTGTTTGAATGGTGAAAAAATGCTACTGAATAACAACTTGGAGATTATGGGGGCAATAGTAAATCAAACTAGTGACAAGGTGCATCTGATATAATCTTCCTGTGAAAAAGGGAGAAATTACTGAAAAGGCCATTTGAAAAGTAAAATTAAGTAGAAAGATTTTTTTTTTCTATTTTTGAATGTCTGTTTAAACTTCTTTAACTAAGGAAAATATGGATATTTGGGGCAAAAAAAGCTGACTAAACAGAATGTTATGGGTAGTGCAAGTGAGAACCAGTAAGCCCAGCTTTATCAGTTACTGAAAATACTAAATTTGGAAAGGCAAAACCCTTGAAACTTGCAATAATGAAAGAAATGGAGGGGAGGAGCGGTTAAAAGAATTGGAAGCTTGTGCTGAATGTTGTGTGGTACAAGAGAGACCTTTCCAAGACTTGAGTTAATGCACTTAACTTTTAGGGCTTTTTTGAACATTATGATTTTATTAGTTATAGTAAAAAAAGTGAAGTTGTACACAGCAGCCATGGGAAACTAGCAACAAACTGTAACTCTTAAGACTGCCATCTTGTCACTAGCATTTCATTATCTGTTAAACCTATTTCTTTTTACTCTTTGAGAACTCTATTCCAATTTTTTCTTCCTTACTGTCTTCCTTTGCTTCTCTTAGGTTCGCAAATTTGTGGCCAAGGACAGTGCAGGGCTTCGTATCCGTAGCCACCCTTCCCTTCAGAGTGAGCAAATAGGCATAGTGAAAGTCAATGGATCCATCACTTTCATTGACGAGGTAATTAATGACACATTTCTATTGAAAATTGGGCTAAAATGTCAAGTTAATTGATGCAAATAATGTTTGGGTTTTTTTTATGTTTAGATGTTGACATACACAACTTAAGGTCAAAAGATAAATTGCAAAAATCTAAGTATTTACTAATCTAGTTTTCCACTCTGTCATTTCCTTTTAATTTACTTACTTGAAAACCTGTGTAACAAGCTTTTGAGACTGATCTGAGCAAACAATTCCTGAAGTCCACCTTTTAATATCTCTAAGGATTTAGCTGTTCATGACTTGCTATTTCAACTCTACACAAAAATTCAGGTGTAGGTGTCATTTTCGTTGCATCTTTCACGTGCACTTCTGAAAGATGGCTGGTGTATTAAGACTACTATGCATGAATTTTTCCTACAATATAGCTTCATATACAAGGAATATTTTTGCAATTTACTGAATTATACCAGCAGTGGAAAAAAAAAAAGAAAAGTGGAGAACTTCTGAAGCTTGTGAAGGCTTGGCTTGCTTTCCCCTTTTCTCTTGAAGCAACTCAGATTATTGCATGATCTGATTTAAATTTATCTTCGCACCTTGCCTTCTAAGATGATGTGCCTTTCATTGCTTTGAAACTCTGATTTTGTCGATATTCCTCTTTACCTCTTCTTACAGTGTGTCAGCATAGTGAAAATAATTACTTCCTTGCTGCTATTGTCTGTTCGTCTGAAGTCTGTTAATCCTGACTTGCTATGGAACAGTTACAGGAGGGCGTGGCTCGTTTTTGTTGCTTGTTTCCTATAGATCCACAATGATGATGGTGTTTGGCTGAGGCTGAATGATGAGACAATAAAGAAGTATGTTCCTAACATGAATGGTTACACTGAAGCCTGGTGTCTCTCTTTTAACCAGCACCTTGGCAAGAGCCTTCTGGTACCTGTTGACGTAAGTAAAAGGTGCCTTTAAAAAATATCCAAAAGTACACTCTAGCCTCATTACATTACAAAGACTTTCTTTAATTAAGGCTGCAAATGAGTCCTGAGGTAAACAATAGTTTATTTACCAAATGCTACCTTATGTGTGTTCTGCATTTTTGAGGGCTATTGTGTAATGAGGGTGGAGTGTAGAAAGGTAGGAGGCTTTTTTTAGGTTGAAGAGAAACAAAAGTACAAGGACTGCTGTAACTAGACAAAAGTGTAGTCATACTAGATTGTGGTCTGAACCGGGTGGTTCTGATGCAAGATGTTATTGTCTGTAAAGTGGTCCACTAATGCCTTGGTTTTGGAAAGCACTTGCAGCCTGCAGTGGATCAGTGTGGTGCAGGCGTTTTTGTTTTTTTTTTAAATTTGAAAAGTTCTTCAGGCTCTGTTGGTTTTTGTGTATATTTTTTGTGAGTTTTACACCTGAATCCTTGAGTTATCAATTTATTAGCTCATCAAGGAATCCCAGAGCATCAAGACTGAGTAAAAAATTGAATTTAAAATAAGATTAAGCATAATTTATCTAAATAACTTTAATAGTGATCACCATCACTACAATTTAAAGGTTATACCTTTTCTGGAAACAAGATACAGTGTAAAAAAATTTGTAAAAGACAGAATGAGAAAAGTGTATTAGTCAAACCAATATTCCTTAAAGTGCAGGCCTTTCTGGCTTGATTCTGTGCATTCCCCAAAGCAGGGAGTACCTTGGTTTCTACAGGGCAGACAGAATGTGAGAACCAGATCTAATTTTCTGTATTAATGAGCTGCTGCCCTAGTTGCAGACAGTAATGTCATTCTGTTCATGTTTTCTGATCATAGAAGAGCTGAGATATTGCCAGTTCCAGTGAAACTGGACTGTTTGCTAGTAACCAAATCTGGCAATTCATAAATGCCCTCTGGCTGCAGCCTGTGTTCTCACCAGCACTGTTATATGGTGTGACCAGATCCTATTCCTATTCACCACCTTGTCTATAAATAATTTGTTGCTATAATTCTGTTTGGAGATTTCTTTCAATAAAATCCTTATTTGAGGAATTACTTCAATATTGCACTTGGAAAGCAAATTATTTCTATACTCAGTCACTCAAACACTGTTAAAACAGACATACTTATCTGATTGTAGACTATATAAAGGCATGGAAAAAAATTAAGCTTTGCTTAAAATCCTGCTTGTATTTTTTGCCTTAGAAATTGATAATCATTAGAAAATTGCTATATTATGCTTTCATGAAGCATTAATATTTGTATGCAGCAGTTGAATTTTACCCATTCACCCATGATAAATGTGAATTCATCTTGACTAAGTAGTTACCTTTAGTAATACTGTAAGTCTGGATGAGTATTATATTGTTAATTTGCTGGTTTTTTAACTATTTCTAATATTTTTTTATGTGCTGAAGGGAATATTTTGAGCTCTGCAATGGTGTGTGTGGTTAGCAAGAACTTAACTGGTTGATATATTCCAAATGGCTCTAGTACACACTTACTTCTATAGAAGAACATACTCTGTGCTTCCTGGGAAAAGAATGTCATAATGGCTGTCATAAAGAAATAACTTTCAGTCTTGATAATATAATCTTGGGAATTCAAATTTCATTTTCATAAGTAGATCAGGTGCAATGAAATATAAAAACCAGTTGTTTAATTATCATACACTTTACTCTTGGCTTCTGTAAAGTTCAGATAATTTTTTTTTTTTTCCTTCAACAGTAAAACAAATTATTTTTGATAGAATTTAGACTAGGAGGAGCTGGTAGATATGCCTATATACCTCTGAAGTAAGAAGTTACATTACATCTTTAATCACACAAGGTAAAAGTAGTGTGCTGTCTTTGCTTCTGATCCGCAAGCAGACAATGGACAAAACAGCACAAGTCTCACGAAAGCAGTGTAGCTATGTATTGTAAGAGATGTGTTTTGAGCTAGTTTCACGTGGAAGGTTTTGTTGCATCTCTCTCATATTTTGAAATTTTTGAAAGGACTTAGCAGGTCCTTAAGCTATGTATTTTCATTATGACCATATTTAAGCATTAAGTTTTCTTGATTTGATTCATAATAGTAGGAGGAAAAGGGAAAAAATGTTCTTTAACATTTTCTTTCTTTTTCTAAAGGCCACAAAACAAAAGTAAAGGTTCAGTGTCTTGCTTTTGAATGTCTTTGTCTTTACTGCATGCTGTTGTGTAGCATTATGCACTGCACAACTTGATGGAATCCAGTAAATTCCTTGTTAAGCTCCTGTTTTTTGTGGCTCAGTTTAAAGCTCTTTTTTTCTGCCAGATCTTTATCTCATAAAGTGATACTGCTTTCTTGGTAGAAAATTTTGAAATAGAATCTCTTTTAAGGTGACTACTAAGTTGGGAATATTCAAAAATACTTTTTTTCTTTCTTTGAATAATCCAAGAAAAGAGCTGTATTTATAAGTTGTCAAATTTCATCACTGCAGTTCTCTAGAGGTGAATGACTCATGTCAAAACATGTTCAGTTAAGTAATAAATGGTAAAGATTCTGTAGACTAAATTGTGAAATAATCCATATCTTTTCATCCTATTGTATTGGTTTGAGTAACTGAATGACATGATGAGCAGAATGTAGTAAAAAAATCAGTTAATGTACATGATTTTTGAAATCCAAAGCTGTTCTACCAGTATTGCTTTCAGAAGAAGGAAACAGACTGGAAAAAGTATATCACGGAAAATCAGGTGTCTGGATAAGTCAGTGTATTTCCTGTTCAAATTAATGTCACATTACTTTTATTAGTCTTACATATTACATTTTTATTAAATTCATGACTGTGCAGACTTATTTACTTAAGTGATTGGATAATGAAAGCTTTCTATTTAAAATACACTTTTGATACATTTTACAAAATGTCCTGAGAGATTTTTGTCAACTCCAGTCACTTATGAAGAATATTATTCCCTGATGCCCAGTTACACTATTGCATTCCCCAACCACCATGGGCAAGCAGGACTGAAAAACTGCACGTTTTTCAAACCATTATTGCTGTGGAAGAAAGAGACATTGGTATGTAAACTGCAGTGTTTGATCACAGAACCTGAGAAAGCTGAATGTTCTGTGGAAACCCTGAAGGACATTCACAAGAGGTTTCTGCTGTCATTTTAGGCACGATGGAAGGCAGTTGGGAGAGTAAGACTATGTTGGGTAAAATATTAAGATGGTTGTTGAATATAAGCTTTGAAAAATAATATTAAGATTTTAAATTCTTCTTTAAGAGTCTCGCAGTTTTTGGTGGAGAAATGAAGTAATATATATTTAATATTTTACTTCTGAAACTTACACTTTATTGTATAAAAGTATGAATTCCTGAAATTAGTTTCGGTTTTTGGAAGGGAAAAATTGAACAGAAAAAATTAACTTAAATCTACAGATGGTAGCACAAAGGCTAAATATAAAGCTTGTACATAACAGTTTCTTCAGAATGAAAACTCAGTTCTCCAATATGTGCCTAATCTATTTGTCTAAACTGTTGTACAGTGTGCTAATAGCCAGGAAGCTCTGGAACTCCCAGAGCAAAAAGAGCTAGTTTGATCATCTCAGTGTTACTAGACCACTGTAGTCTCACATCACTGCTGTTGGGTTTTTTGGTATGTTTTACACATATAGCTTTATAACATACAAAAATCCACCTTTGAAATTATATTTAAATATTTTAGGTATGAATAGTCCATAGTTGGATGCCTATGAAGTTCACTCTCATTAGGCAAATGTAGGCTTTTTGTAGTTGTCACAGTTTTATATCAAATTGATAAGCCTTTACTCTGCCATTCTTTCTATCTAACACCCTCCCCACCTTCCCCAGTGTCCCAAAACATATCTTACCTTGTGGCACTGATAACTCTTTTAGTTTCGGGTAGAGGTACAAAAGAAATGCTAGTGTTTGACAATTTTGCTGATTTTGTCAAAATTGCAAATGGTTTGTGTTACTGCAGCTCGATGTAAGCAGAAATTCTGCAAACTTTTTGTAGCTAGGTGGTTTGCTTCTGTCATGAGATGTTAGTGTGGATTTGCTTACTTCTAAGGTGGTAAGGTGTTTTCAAGGAATACATAGGAGGCATACCAAGACTGTTTTGTACTTGTTTCTGCCTAAAAGGATTCATTGCATTTCCTTTAACTACTGTTAAATTTTAATGTGACTGCTGTCCAGGGATTTCACTTGGTTCCCCTGTCAGGATGGGGACAGGAAATAAGATTTTCTATCTCTGCTCATAGAGATTAAATGGTTGCTTTGCCAAAGGGATTCAGTCATAAATACCAATTATTAATACTGCTATATATGTACTATTAATTCTTTCAATTGACAGGAAAATTTCTTTGAAATGAGTAGAAACCAGTTAATGGAGGAAAGATGGCTTCTTTTTCAAGTATTCCAGTGATTAAAAATATGCTGTCCTAGCCGTGATGTGGGAGAAAAAATTACACAGAACAACAGTGCTCATTTCTGTCATAAGGGCAATTGGTTATAAAATTAGTGGAGTGTCTCTGGCATCTCTGGTTTATGATAATTCGTAACAAACTAGTAAATGTCTTGTATATTTTATAAAACTTATGAAGTCTTAGTGATCGTTCTCCTTACAGCACTCTGTGAACATTTTGGCTCTGGTAAAGAGTGCAGTTGTGAACGTGCAAACTGGTGAAATCATTCTGTGCAAGTGAATTGTTTTCAACAACAGTGAGCTTAGCCCTTCTTCATCTTTTCAGTTCTGACTTGGTGACTAAAAGACCATGTCTTGGAATAGTTGAAATTACCTTTTAGAACAACAGACCTTCTTGCTCTAAAACTGTGGTTTGTGGTGGAACCAACTATTGTTTCATTGTAACAGAAGTGTGGGATTTTTCTGTGCACGAAGTCTCAAGCTTTGTAAGAAACATCTGGCTCTCAATTTCAGTAAATGGCATGACACACTACATCCACTTCCAGCTTTTGACATACTAAACTGTTTTTGTTTAATGGATGATTTGCCATGGTGAGCAATGGACTCAGGTGACTTGACTAGGAAAACAAAGCTTTCCCCTTTTGCAAAACATTCTACCAGTGAATTTACTTGTGGAGAAAGTTTGCATTGTAGTACCTCAAACTTCTTCCTCCAATGTTTCTTTGTTCCCATTTCTCTGTTGATATGTCTTTTTTTTTTTTTTTAAACTTTGTTGCTCAGAATGTCTTTAATGCTAGCCAAGGAGTAAGGGATATGGACATTTTTTCATGGACTTCCAAAGCTTTACCCCCTAAGGTGAGTTAAAAGACAGGAACAGTCACACTGTATCTCATGTTTTCAGATTGTACCTTATGATTCAACTTTATACTAAATATTCTTTGAAGTCTGTTTTATGTTTAATTATTTTTACAGGAAATAGTAGATTTGCATAGAGTGTATCTGGGTCTCTTCCTTTAAGATGAGGAAAAAACCACCAGGGAAGGTTATTGAATTTTCATTAATTCATAAGTAGCGCTCTCCTTTTTTTAACAAAACAAATTAGAAATTCAGAGAGATGCCCTAGTAACATAATAAAGACTTTAATTCCCTTTTTGATGCAGTTGTAATTTTTTTTTTCTGTTATTGGAGTGTACACAGTAAATTGCAGCATCTAATAAGATGATATTAAGATGAATCAGTGAAGTGACAAATATTTAAGAAATACACAACCCATTTTAGTGTTCAGAGCTTTTTTAATTGTACAGTTATAGGAACAAGTTATGTGCAGTTAAGCAGTTTAAATTATCTACAGAAGTGCTTGTCTAAATTCTTTGCAGCCCTGCAGTCATTCTGAGATCAATTATTTTTTTTTGCATAAACTTTTTAATGAAGGTGACATTGTGGTGTACATACTTGTTTAGAGATGGAAAAACTTGGTTTTCTGCTGAATCTTTTTCCCAGAGTAGCAAACTTACTTCTTATTGTATCAAGATCTAGAGAATGTTGAAACTGTCTTTAAAACACAAACTATTTTTCCTTGAACTAATTTACCTTAGCTTGTATTTACTTACTTTGAAAGTTACACATTTACAGAACAGATTTATTTTTGTATAAAGGCTTCTTGGAAACACTGCTGTATTAGTCTGGACATAGTGCACAAATTTCCCTATCGAAAAGCTGAAAATATGGTAATTAAAAAGATCCGAGGAAATTACATTAATTAAAAAGGAAATAACATAATCAGAAGTTTGGTTTAAAACTGATAAGAGAGTATTCTTTTGCACAACAGGAAGTGCACTCCTGGAAGTTGTTGTTACAGGAGATTCTGGAGACAAAGTATCAGCATATTCAGAAGAAATGAAACAACTTGATAGAAATCAGGTTCATAATTAAACACCAAAGAAAACAGGGTATATCTTCTAACATCCATAATACAAAGTTTTCAAATGCTATTGGTATGTAAGGGACAGACCACTAATAAAGACTTGTATGCCACTTCTAGTGAGCATCTCCTGTGCCATTGCTGAACATACTATACAGGATTAGGTGAACCACTGGCTTCATTCCAGAGGGCATTACTTGCTTCTTAACTTCAAGTGCTCTTTTAAAAGCACCTCTGACCTGCGTTATAAGCATAACAGAGCTCATTCCTGTTTCTCACTTGCTTTCTTCTGATATAAATGTGCATTACGTTACTCCTGTCCCGTATATTTTTCTGTACAGTGGCCTTTTTATTAAGCTATATGACTGAAAAATCTATGCTAATATTTCTCTTCTTTCAGTAACTGCCAAATTTTCTTGATAGTAAATTCAAAAACCACTTTCTCCTTTTAAGATTTGGGTATATATTTCATCTGTAATTGGTACCAGGTGAAAGAAACTTGCAGGCCACTTTTATTCTCACAGCAAAAATAATAAATATGCACTAATATTTACATGTGCACTTAAGAATCTATGGTGTTGCTGTTACTCTTTGTCAAAATTTTACCTTTCCTCTAAATTAACAAAGTATTCTAAATGTGAAATCGAAAAAAAAGAAAAGACGAAGCATGTCATTTTTAAAGAGATAATACTCAAATTCCCTTTACAAAGGTAAAGATTTTTTTCCACAAAATTTCAGAAATACAGCAGGAGGAACAAGTGTGTATCCTGATAAATGTCAGTTATGAAACAAGGTGTAGTGAAAGCAGTTAGAATAAGTAATTAATCTCAAATGGGAGATATGAGATACTACTTATATATAAATCATTGCATTTATACCACTTCTCTTTTTGTTTTGTAATATGGTGACTTTTCAATGAATATGCAATTTATTAGTAGTTAGTTGTTTATCATTCCACACTAAAATTAACAATGTAACTAATACCTCTTTTAGCTTTGAAATTTAGCCATTGTAGTCTTGAAATGAGTATTTCTTATCCAAACACTTCAAAGGTATTATTAATAGGTTTTGTTCTGTTTTGTTTTGCCTTCTTTTTAAATTTCTCAGGAATCTAGGTCTAATACTGATGATTTTTTCAAAGACCTAAATTCACACTGCCCCCAGGAAGCAGTGATGCAAGAACAAGATATGCCATTCCTTCGAGGTGGACCTGGAGTGTACAAGGTAGTGAAGACTGGCCCATCAGGTCACAACATCAGAAGCTGCCCAAACCTTAGAGGTATCCCAATTGGAATGTTAGTTCTGGGAAACAAAGTCAAGGCAGTGGGCGAGGTATGAATCCTTGTAGCTTCAGTTCATGTCTTCATAGATACCAGTATATAACAGTAGTAAACACAACAAAAGAATCTGCCCCTCTACAGGTTTGCTTTTCCAACCCTCGTGATAAATACTAACCTCTGAACTTGGTTTATATTATAAATACTAATGCAGTTATGTCTTTTGCCTTTTAGATGTGTGTATTGATGGGGATAGTGTTAAAATTGTACTGCAGTTACATACGCTTGCTTATATATTTCTGTTACAGTATTCCTTACAAAATCATATTTCTTGCTCTACTTATTTGTCGTATTCTTTGAAAGAATTGTGTTTCATTGGAAAAATGTTTTTCTGGGACCTAACCAATTAACAAATTATTCCTGTTTCTTTTCATTGATTGTATTCATTTGTTGAATTGCTGTTGTTACTGTTCTCAGTTGTCCAGCTGTTGTGTTAAGAAGGGCTTAAGGATGAAGTGTGTCATGCTATTTCCTAAATATAATCTCAGGAAAAAAATCAGTACTCGTACAAACTTTTCATGAATAACTTGGTATTATTATACTCTTGCAGCCACCAATAAAAAGGCTTATTTTGGTGAATCAGGTTTTTATTTAGGCTTGTTTGGATGTTCTGTAGTTGCGGTATTGGTGTTTTGCTTATTCTGAACATAAACAGGTCTTCAGATTTTCGGAAATACTCCTAACTGTAAATATGCCATAGTTTTGGTACTTCAGTCTGCCTCAGCCTGTGGCCTTAATTTAAGAAACTTGGTTTTTTTACATTTGCTTTGTAATATAAAATTTGGAATAGGTGTGTTTTACAGACACTATAATAAGTTGCTGAAGCATTCTACTGAATTATCTGAAGAGTCGTTAAATTGTGCTCTCTTTTTTGTGTTTGTGCGTCAGGTGACTAATTCAGAAGGTACTTGGGTCCAAATGGATAAGAACAGCATGGTAGAGTTCTGTGAAAGTGATGAAGGAGAGGCATGGTCATTAGCTAGAGACAGAGGTGGAAATCAGTACCTCCGACACGAAGATGGCAAGTTGTTTTGTTTTTTAAAATAACTTAGAAAAAATTGAGCAATCTAAACAGGACAAATTAAAAAAAAAAAAAGGAACCGAGTTTTAAACAGGTATAACACTGATTTACATCTTTGGGTTTTTTGAGTTACTTTACACAGTTGGACTTCAAAGTTGTTTATAAAAATTCTTTAAGAGTTAAGATATTTCATTATGTTGTCTCTGTACCAGTTATGGATCACAATTTTAACCACCCTTCTTTTAGCTGTGGGGATCATTTATAAGTATAAAATAGTGCTTTTTTTGTTCTTTGGTCTCCTTTTTGTCTCTGTGAAAAGCAGAACAGAATGAATTATGTATGTTCCTTTTGATTTCAAGTTTAATTCTATCACACAGCATCCTGTTAAAAACCTGTTAACATTTTTTTTAACACTGGATTTAAAATGAACATCAAATTAGTTAATTATTCTAGCTAGTGAAGTATGATTGCATTCTCTTAAAATACAGAATTTCTGTCCTGATACTTCATGTTCAGACTGGGTAAGACCTAGAAATAATAAAAGAAAACATAAAGGTGTTAGTATACAAACTTTTTTATTGTTTTTTTTTCCCCTTCACTCTAATCATCATTCTTGTTGATCTCCCTTCGAACAGGCTGTCATTACTTATGTGAAATACCTTCCTTTCACTCTGAATGCTTCATATGAATACCTTGAGGTATTCTGAAACTGTTATTCCTTCGCAGATAGCGTAAGCCCCTCTGGATGTGCTATCCTGTGCAAGATTATGAGCTGCTTGTATTCCCTTAAAAGATGAGGCAGAGAGTGATCTGTCAGTATTTATACTTCTGGAGGAGATCATCTATCCAACCTCCCTGTCAAGTGCAGATTCAGCTAGATCAGGTTGCTCAGGCCCTTGTCTAGTCAGCTATGAACCTATCTTCAGCCTTCCTGGACAACCTGTACCAGTATTTGACTTGCCTTCATGGTGAGAAACTTTCCTGATACCTGATCAGAGTTTCCCATCCTGTAACTTTTGTTTATTGTCTCTGTTCGTCTGCCCAATTTATTGGCTCTGAGTTTGCCGCTCTGAAAGTTATACTTTCACCACCCTTCTTGGACAAATGAATTTAATGATTGCTGTCCAAAGAATAAACATTGAATGGCATGATGTCACCAAAAGAAGCAGCAAGCCTGTTCCCAAGTGGCATATAGCAGCAAAGCTGGCAGCAACTCAGTCAAACATAAAAACAGTTTGCATGGTATAAAGTCATCTGTTTATTTTTTTAGAGCATGAGCTCTAAAGAGTAGAGATACACTTTGCTTTTTGATGAGAACTGAGGGGAAGAGTACTGTTTTTGGAGAAAAAGAAATTGCTCTTTTGCCATGTGACTCATCTTTCCAATGTAAATCTGTTACTAAGAAGGTCTAATTCTGAAGCGGTGTGGTTTTTTTTACAGAGCAAGTCCTTCTAGATCAGAATGTTCAGACTCCTCCCCCAAGTCCTTTTTCAATACAAGCTTTCAGTAAGGGGACAAGCTGTAGCAATGGACAAGGGTTTGATTATGGCCTTGGAAATAACAAAGGTATGTTTTTACACTCACATTTAAAAAATGTATGTTTTTCCTAACTTTGCTTATATTTTTGTTACTCATTTCCTACTCCTTTAAGCACCATCAGATGTTCTCCAAAAGACATGAGCAGTAGCGCAATGAATTGCAAGGTGTTCTACAAAACATGTGGTTAATGTTATAACTGCGTTTTTCTCTGCTTTCACTTCGCTCAATCTAAGAACTTTGTTAGAAAAAAGATCATCAAGGACTTGCAAGTTACAGTTGAGGCTTTCTGTAGTGGTAGGCACAAACCTGTAAGGCAGGAATGAAAAATACATACTTGTAGAACAAGATTGGGAGAATTATTTGCTGTAGAAAGCATGTGTTTTAAAATGAGCGGAAACAGTTGCAAACAATTCTCACCTATCTTGGCATTTTAAAGTGCCTTTAATGGAGTGACAAGATCAAAGAGACCATTTGAGATGGAAGTTGTAAAACTGAAGCTATCTTTCAATCACAGGTAACAGTTACAAATGCTGGGAAATAAATAAAACCTTGTTATTTTTACCAACATAAAATAATTGTTTCTTTTAACCATGATTTATTCTCTTGCCAAGATGTAAATATATATAAGCCATCACAATAAACTCAAACTGCATGCCTTCTGTTCATTCATTAATTAGATGTAAAAGATTTAATAATGCAGAAGGGACATTTGCGGAGGCAGATGTCCTTGAGAAATATTACTGAAGCACAAAGCTTTCTCATTTTACTCTTAACATCACTGTACTCTGTCCATGGTACTACAAACATGAGCCTAAGGTGTGCTGTGTGTTTTTAACACCAGTATATATTCTTAGTGGTCTCCTAAATAAAGTAGCTTGATTTAAGACTTGTTTTAAAGGAGAAGAGATGAGGGAAAAAATTATTCCTAAATGTTCTATCATGTTATTTTCATAAGATTAAATAGTTTTGTAGCATTTCACCATGTTTTATTGCATAAGAAAGCATACATGTCCATGTATTGTTATAGGAAATCCTTTTTTATTTTTGGACAAAGGCTGGAAAATTTTAAGTGTTTTGTTTTGGTTTATAAGGCCTTTTAGACAAAACTGCTTTTCCCAGTTGAGTTATACTCATTTCAAAGTAATGACTGAATCACAAAAGTGGAAATGTTGAAGATGTTCAGCGTGAGAGGCAGTAATACAGCTTGGCTCTGTGTCAATTGTGTAATAGTGAAAAAGGATTATCTGTTCTTTCTGCAGAAGCATATTAAGAAAAGAATATTATTTTTTTTTCCCTGCATTGTCCAAAGATAAAATCTTGGAGATCAATATGCTATATTAACAGGCTTCCTAGTTTCTGAACACTGTGTGATTCTTTTCCTATATGCTACCTTAAACAGTTTCCAAGGTGTTTCTTTGGGATATTACAGTTACAGAAAACTTGGGAGCTACTCCTCACATTGAATTCTGTATCATTTACATGCATTGTTCTCTTGACATATGCTCAAGCTGCAGTGTTTAGTGTGAGCAACTTAGCTAGATGACTTTATTTCTTCTGTTTACTGTAATTCCTTCTGAATTGCCCAAAGGTGTAGAGTTGTTGGCAACTGTATTGAAAGACTATTATTTTCCCAGAAAAATGTAATTCTTCAGCTATATCACTACTTTGTATACAGGTTTGGGGTTTTTTTTGCATTCTCAGGTCTAGAAGCTCTAAGTTTTGTGGAAAATAAAAAACTGAAGGCACAAGCATGATCTCTTAGGGTAATTTCTGAATGAAGCAGTTGTTTTGGAGATGTATGTTTGTTTGTTTGTTTGTTTGTTAAAAGAACTTCTGTAAGGATGCAGTAGTTTCAGTGAAAATTCAGTCACCATCTGTAAACATTTCAAACTACTGATCAAATGTAAAGTTCTCCATGTGATAGATCTGTCTGCCTGCAAGGCAGAAGACGTAACTCCCACAACCATTCTGTTTGGTTTAGTCTTATCTTCTCTATTCCAGACTTCTGCATTGCATTTAATATTTCTCATGAGTAGTCCTACCCACGTCCATATTTATTTATTGTGGGCAGATGACTTTCAACCTCTTCTTTGATATTCCTTCCATTAAAATAATGGCTCATTTTAGGAAATAGGCCTGCTGTATTTAACAATAATAGTGGTTTGTCAAACATGTTAGTCACTCCTGGGTTATTAAGGTAGTAGTGATTGCTTCCCAAGTGCTGATTCCAGTACTTTTTAAGTATTGCACTGCCAAAACAGTGGAGTAAAATTGATTTATCGGTACCTGGGATGATAATTTAGAAAGGTGTTCTAGCTATTTTCTAGTATTTTTATTCTCTCAATTTTGAAAGCAAAATATAAAGAAAATAAGTGCAAAAGTTAATTTTGGAGTTCTTAGGTAATACAGGGTTCCATACGCCCACAGGTCTTTCTCCAATTCCATGAAATTGCAATTGATGATCACCCAAAAATGTTTTAAATTCAGTGAGTTGTAAATTCTGTATTAGCTGTGATTTGTTTTGGGTTTTTTAACTAGAATTTCTAGAACTCTGTCAAAATTTTATGAATTTTCAGAATAAAGTGATGCTGTTAGGATTTGCTTGGTGATGGTTAAAAACTGAGATGCTCTCAAACTCTTAGTGTTTCCCAGCTCATATTACTAAGTATACTTCAAGTTATAATGTGGTGTAATAAGGTTATTACTCTAGGCTTCATGTATTTCTAATGCTCACATAGAGGTTTTGAGAATTGGCATTCAAAAATTAAAACTCTGTTTTTAACATGACATTTTTTGAAGGCTTTCTTTTGCCTCACAACAAATAAATGTAGCTATTCAGAAAACCAGTTCCAGTTCCTCAGTGGTACATTGTTTTTTTTAATTATCTCAATCTGATCTTGAAAATCAGCATGACAGAATACTTCCAAAGATATTTGCAAAAACAAGCAAATATTTACCAAAGCCTTGGCACAGAAATACACTTGCCAAAGCCTAATTACATGTTACCTTTCCCTTCTCATCAGTGTTTCTAATCTTTTTCTGCATGTTCTGTTGCATGTGTGTATTACTGTAAATGCTAGGGATTTCAGTTTCTTCCTTGGCTGCTCTTCATTTTTCTTTTTATCAAGGCAAATACAAATCTCTATTTTGAAATGTTTTAAATTGCAGTAAAATATCCATGATCCTTAAAAACCCTGCTTGTACTTTTTACATGATTCTATTGCCATGCATGGGGTGAAATTTTTATGTTTTGCCACAACCACAGTTGTATGTGGCTAAATTAAGATTTATGAGCTTTCTCTATTATCATAATTTATAATTTAATTGAGCACCATTTTACTCTGCCTTTCTGGAGAATGACAAGTAACAGGTTGTAGTTTTGACTGTTTTGCCCACTACAGGTGACCAACTGAGTGCCATACTGAATTCCATTCAGTCACGGCCAAATCTCCCAGCTCCTTCCATCTTTGATCAAGCTGCAAAACCTCCCTCTTCCCTAGTCCACAGTCCATTTGTGTTCGGACAGCCCCTTTCCTTCCAGCAGCCTCAGCCACAGCTTCAGAGTAAGTTTGTCAGCCTTACCTGCCTCATCAGTCCATTTCTGCAGCTTTGACATTGCTGTTCTCAGTTGCTTACCAGCTACTAATCATCCCTCAGTGCACCTTTTTGGTTTTGTTTTTGTTAAGTTCTTCATGATTCAGAAGCATGTGAGGTAATGCTCCTGAAGAAGTATACTTGTTCAACTTTAATTCCTATATTGACAGTATTTTGCTTTTGTATGTGTTCTGCAGCGCAGATAAGTCATGAAAGTTCATTTCCAATATTGTATGCAACTCTGGGTTTATAATGAAAAGAAATCTTTTATATGGTACAAAATGTTGATGCAGTAACACTGTAGGTATTAAATTTTCTTACCTCCTAAATTCCTATTTTTGTCATCACTGCTAACTTTAGGGATGTAGCTGGACAGTGGGAACAACTTGGCACTACTCAGAAGAAAGGCTTTGCTAGTCTTCTGTTGGGTGCTCATAGCATTGTCTTGGACGTGAAAATTCGCACTTAGAGGTGAATAGCGTTAACTATTGCTGATGGGACAGGAAACTCTTTAGTTTTTTGATTAATCAAAAATAGAAGCTTAGCATTCAAGATGGATAGCAGATACTGCAGCAGATTCTTCCTTACATACGGAACAGGTATGGCACGGGTCTTCTCCTGTCTCCCATAAACTGTCCTGCAGAAGTGCCTCAGTTCTTTCCTGCAGGACCTTTTCAGCCTCAGTCAGTTCAGTCTCTAGGTCTGTGCAGTCCTGAATCTATACAGCTCAACCCATTGAAGTGACAGTGAAGTGCTTCATATGAGACCTAGATTAAAATCTCTAAGTTACTGTTACGAAGACTATCAGAAATATTCTCAAAGGGATCTTCTATATTTATTCTGGACTTAAACCAATGTCCTGAAAGCAGAATATTGCAAAACTTAGATAAAACAGCTGGTTGCCACTGGCATCAGTGCCCCGTCATTGAGAATTTGTCAATTGTGTATTTCCCCATCACTTCAGTTTTCTTCTCTTGCTTGGAGAAGTAAAATCAGAATTTCTTATTTAACTTTGCATCGAAAACAACCCTAATTGTCGTATTTCAAATGATTTGGCCTTTAGCTTTTAGACTTGTTGACAGCTTTTTTTTTTTTTTTTCCATAAAATACTTTTTGGTTTTAACTGGCTGCCCAGCAGTATTTTGCTGAGTGGATTTGCCTATCCAACAGAGAGAGATAAACTATATGCAGTAAGCTTCATCCATGGTTTGTGCTTTAATAAAGATCCTTGATCCAAAAGGGAGCCCTTTTTTTTGTCAGAAAGGAGAAGTGTTCATAGTCTGCCAATTAAAATAATTACGAAACTGGAAATTTTTTCAAATTTGTCTGATTTGTGATCTTAACTTAATCACGTCAATTGAGATATACTGTTTGCCCTTCCAGCAGAGCAAAAGTCATCAACCAGAATTGGTGTGCTGTTGCACTCACTGTGATTTGATATAAAGAATTTCTTCCAAACAGTTTATTATCTAATTTTAAATTAGATGATGCAGACAATGTAAATTATGCATAAAGGAGATAAATATTAATATTTTGGGTTTACTGACAACATTTAAGAATTATATAGGGGAAAAATTCCTGTTTGAACTTCCTTAGTCTTTTGGAGATTTGTTCATCTTCCATTTAGAAGTTCACCCAAATTCAGAATATTGTGAGACTGTATTCATATACTTGGTCATTTAATGTCAAGGAAACTAAGAGGGATATAAGACTCTCCAGATTAAACATTTTATTTTAAGCAGTTGTTCTATTATTATTACTATGTTTCTTGAGACTTGACTTAATAGGAAATAATGTATTGATTTGTAATATAAGGTTAATTAGAATAGCAAGACATAGGCAATAAAAACATTTAGACAGAAAAGTTCTATTTCGGTTGAATTCCGCTGTGTGTTTTTAAATCTGAATTCAATACTAACGCAGCTATAATAGAACTGTACCAGAAGCCTCTTTTTAAGTGTGCAATTTTCATTCACCATATCTAAAGCACTTTATAGGTTCCTGTTATCAAACAGGTAATTACAAGTTAAATCTGTTAAACAGTGTATCCCAAGGCTCCGTATCAAGTCACTTGGATTTTTGCCCTAGACATGCTTAGTTTTAGTTTAAATTCATGTGCTCTGTCCTTAAGTTCTTCCTGCAGTAAAATTAGATCTAAAAGTTAAAATGAATGTTTATAGTCAATAACTGCTATATTAAAGGGACTAATGATAGTCCAGTAGCTGAAGGATGTTCTGCCAGGTTACATTTCCATGGCTGCAAAGGTTATCTACTAAATACTGGTCTTAACTGAAAGTCTGCCTAAATAGTTTAGTGTACCACTTACATGTGCTGTATCTTCTCAGATCTGTCCTCCTGGGAAGAAATTTTATTTGGAAGTATGATTCAGAGGAAAGTTAGGCTCATGCTGAATGTCCTCTAGAATTATTACCTTAATTTAGATTTTTATAATAAGAAAAATGTTGGTTTGATTATAAAACATACTGTGTGCCAGTGACAGATTGTAGTTGTTCTTTAGATTTTGTAGCTAGCTGTTCTTTCTGAGACATGCTTTCTGGGGTTTGGTTTGGTTTCCAGATTCATTTAAGAAAGCAGCAATGAACTTCTCACAACCTTTTATCTTCTGATACAGTGTCTAGTAATTTTTTGGCAGAAATACTACAGTTTTGGACAACCGCTTCCTCAGATGTAGTGCTTGAAAAAATGAGAAGTGTCTGTTTTTCTTTTCACATCATAAATAGGTAAACTAACAAGTGTTCTGTGTGTTTTGTCAAAGAATTTGTTACAGAAGGAATATTATAAAAAAAAAAAAAGAAGGGGGAACTGTGTTACTCAGTTTTGTGTTATTTGCTAGAACTCTATGAGGGGTTGTTTGTTCAGTCCTACTTAATTTCTTTGCTGATTTTCAGATATGGTCACACAAAGGGAAAAAAACTTGAGACGTTTTCTTTTTCACGGGGACAGGCAAAATTAAGACGCTTTTGTCATGTATTTTAATACTTAATCAGTCTTCTATTCATCTAAAAGTCAGAAAAACCTAGAAGAGATGGCATAACCTAACTGGAGTTCAGGAACAACTGTATTGACTTGGAATCTTAGCAAGGAGGTTTTTTTCTGGAAAAAGGACAAGTTTATGTGGGTTTTTCCTTAATTATTTCAACAAAACAGTCTGTAACTACTCTAGCTTGTGTATGCTTGCTTCTGAGAAGTTTCTGAGATCATCAGTAACAGATTTGTTTGGGACTGCAACCTTCCAGAGCTGCAAGATTATTACTGGTTCCTTGATTAATTTGTCTCTGAACTTTCTGAAGAGCACATAAGACTCAAATTTCTGCTTGAATTCTGAGTATAGGTGAAGTGTGAAAACCTCGAGGGTCAAGGAAGATCTTGTTTCTCAACTTTTAGCAGTGTGTACTGGGTCATAAAACTCCTTAGATGTAACAGGTCAGCAAAATGGGATCTTCCCATGCTGTCAATTATCAAAATTTCACAATTAGCTGTTTGACCTTGGGGAGGGAAGGGTGAGACCTGGTAGTCACCAAATTAGACCATTATGCCATGTTTCCTCACATCTGAGTCACTACTGCAAATGAAGAACGGATTTATAGTCTGAAGATGTTTTGGACCCTTCCCCTTGTTAGCCTCATCTGTCACACTCTCACTCTTCCAAAGCAGCCCTGGCAGCTCGCTGACTGCTTCCTGACTCATCTTAATTCAAGCAGAAGCTGCAGTGCTGAGCTGCTGTTCAGTACATTCATATTATCCTATCAAGCTGCTTCCTTGCCAATCCATGCTGTGAAGCTGCAGTCCAGACTGCATCCTACCATAGGAACTGAGCTGCCTCTTATCTCTATATTGTGCAGCTTTTCAAGCTGGAGCTATTTGCATGTTGAAGGAAAGAGTGTGACTAAAGAAACTGTTACATTCGAATGTGAGGTGAGGACAGACCTTGCCTATCTTGTTCAAGTCTTTGTAGACTTTTAAGGGCGATTCAAAAAGAAGGAATCCTGAACAAAAAGCTGGCTGACCAGTTATTCTGGAGAGACCTACGTTGTTTGCCAAGGCAACAAGGAGATTGTGTGAAACTCGTTCTCTTTGACCCACAGTCCCCTTGAAATGATGGCGTAGTAGCACACTGTTCAACATAAACTAGATGACAACTAAAGTGAGTGTTCTCAAACATTGAATGAATGAATGAATGAATGTCATTTAAATGTTCATTCATGAAAGTGGATTTAGTAAAGATTTTCATTTAATTATTCATAGAGTGGAATGCTAGTATATCAAATTGACATTTTTAGGATTGCCTCCACTGCTGTTTTGTACACCTAATGTGTTTTTCTGCATTTTGCCACTAAAAATTGCTGGTGTGACATCCTGCTAGTCAGAAGGTATATGTTAGCATGGGATCTCTCAAAATAATTTGTAGGCATCAAAGCAGGTGACTTAAATCTATGCTAATACTAGACTGAGAATATAGAGATGATTTTCTTGCTGTAAAGAATGAAATTATTACTTCAAATGTGTGAACACCTTATTGTACAGTCTATAGAACTACAGCTCACTGCGAAAGATAGAGGGTTTAGTGTATTTTTGTGTACAGGTTAGTGAATGCAGTACCAGACAAAAAGTTGTCTCAAGGAGTGCAGGAGTTGAAATCACTCATCTTCCAATGTACAAATGCTCTTTGAAATTATTACTGCAGTAAGAATTTGACGTACATTTTTCTAAAGGAAAGAATAGGAAGTGGAATTAGAATTTAAAAAACCCTAACATTATAGGAAAGTAAAATGATAGACTTGAAACTAAAAGTCCCTGCTGTTGTCTCAGTCCAAGTTTCATTTCTATCTGTACCCATAACAGATTTGACGTCAGTAGAGTTACTTAAATTATCTTGGATTACATCAGAATTTAACTTTTTTTTTTTTTTTCTTAAAGCACAAATATTTTTAAGAGCTAATACAGATGTGTTTTCATGTCCGTATTGTTTGACAGAAACTCTTCTACTGCTAGTTTTGTCTCTTGGTAGTAATGAGAAACTACAGTTCACATTACATACATGAAGTTTTTCAAAACGTTACGTGATTGAGGTGCATTCAGATTTCAAAACAGATAATTTTGATGGGTTCAACATATTTTTCTTATTCCTTCCAGTGATTAGTGAGACTTTCCAACACCAACATCTAGATGTTCTCTTAATTTTCTCAGAAGAATGTGAGATTTGATCATCAAGAAGGCCATATTGCAGTTCTAATTAATCTTTGAATTTACATATTAAAAGTTCATATTTCAAGCCAGAGTTCAGTTCAAAACTAGGTACTGCTGGTTTTTATAATAAACAATAAATCTCATTGGTTAGTCTACACGTACTACATTTTTAAATCCTAGAAACTAACACTGAAATCACAGAAGATCTTTTCTTCTAAAATTAAGATCAGGGAAAATATTTTTGAAGTCACTGCTTGTCATTTAAAACTAAGGTAGGAGTCTAAACAATGAATTCAGAACACTTAACAAAGGAGGTGCCTATCATTTGAAATGCTTGGGTTTTATCTTTATTGCTTTTTCCATTGAATCTGTGCTGCTTCTGTGCAACTGTTTTCCACTGTAGAAACTCCATCCTGCTGCCTTGCTTCTCGTGAGCGTATTTACAAAACTAGTGATGTAGCTGGGCCTGCCTCTGCTATTTCATCTCTCTCTCTCAAACTGAAGGGTGGGTATGCATGCCACCATAGCAAGGTTATTCCAATTTTACCTTCAGAATGTTTTCGTTTCCTTCTTCCATTCATTTTCATTTCATTCGCTTAATAAAATACCATTTCAGAAGTAAACATTCAAGTTTGGTATTTGTTGGGAGTTCCTTTGATACAACTACTCAGTCTTGCCTTCCTGAATTGCAGCAACTTCATGATATGAAAACACCTGTTTTCAAACAACAAGCAAAAGAAATTTGGGAGAAGAAAGGGAAAAATATATTTCTGTTTTTTCCTTTGCAGATAAAACAGTTTGCTACGTGATTATGAAGTTTTTAATTCTGGGGACTTCCCCCTCCCCCGATAGTCTGGAATGCTAATTTGAATTATTTACCTATGTGCAAATCCAAACCTTTTTTTTTTTTTTGGTTTTTAAACAAAATACTTTTGATTGCTGCAAGCTTCTGTTGAGTTATGCCTTTTATAAGCAGTTTTGTTCTAGAATGTTTTCTTGCTTGGTATTCACTAGTCATACATAGACTTTGAATTTGATACATTCTTGAATGATTTACAGTATTTTACACCCTCTAAGAAAACTATTCACTATTTTTTCCTTTGAGGTATTCTGCAAAAGGTTCTATCTAGCATATTTTCTAATCTGTCTTACCTTTAATTCAGCTTTTTCTGTTTGTATTTGGGGAAAGTGTGTATAAAATAATTATAGTTTCAAATTCTGAATTCATATGTTGCAAAGTAGACATCTCAAAATAGCTCATCAGTAAAACTAGTGAATAACAGCTGGCATGAACAAAATGCTTGGACTGATATTTAAGAAGCTTATTAATTCTTTTTTTCTTTTGTCAAGAACAATTGTTTCATAAATGAAGATATACCATGCTAATTCTTCCTCTACTCTTCCCCTCACCCCATGGGACTATGTCCCATGTCCTGGGAAGCCTGGAGAGTACCCTAACCTTCCAGCTTGTTAAATATTTTAATATAAATATCCGTCACTTTTTCCTGTTACTGTTTGTTTTGTCATAACCTCCTAAAATGTGGAGGTAGCAAAGCAATAATAATTGTTTCGTAACTTGAGGAACAGTCTAGGTTGCTAGACTTTGCTTCAAAAAATACATTTGTTTTTGTGTTGAGAGGTAACAGTAGAAAAAATGTGAGATCATTCTGTGCTTCTAGCATAGAGATAAGGCTTCAAGGCTGGGAAATGGAAGAAAATGGTTCAGATCCCATAATGCAGAGGGAAGCAAACACAGATTTCCGTCCTTTTAAGTAAATGCTAAAAGTAGTGGATAAAAAAATCATCTGTTCTCTCTGTTGCCATTAGAAATCAAGGTCCAAATTTGCAAATATTCTCTGATTAACCGAAACCTTATTTGTTTATAACAAATAGATGTTTCCCTAAAAAAAGTACCTTTTAGTGTCTAGAAAAGTGAAATAATCCAAAGTACTGTGGCCTAATTCTACTAGCCTTACAAGAGAAACTTCTTTATGTTTAACTAAGGAAAGCCCATTCAAATCAGAGTGATTTAACTACGTATTCAAGACTTTGCCATGTAATGCTTTGTGGAGGGACAGTTAGATTTAATTCACGATTGCTGCATTGCTTGCCAGTAACTTCAACATTGCTTGTCTTAATTTTCAAAATACAGCTCTGAAAGAGGGACTGAGTGTGTTCACCAAATTATTAGAAGCATATTACTTCACATACTTATTTACATATACTTGTTTTGCATGTATTGATACTAAGCTGCCCATACTTTTTACAGTGCCGTGGTTTATTAGATGTATGAAGTCAGTGTGCTTAGGAGTAATAAATTACTGCATCAGAATAAAAGAACATCATACACTAGAGTTGATGATATAGCTTAGCAGTTGAAAAAGAGGGGGGTGTAGGGGGCTAGTAGGTTGTGTTCTGGCAGCAGAACATTGATGGCTTGTGGTCTTAGAGGTGGATCCCTCAGGTTATCAATGTGAGTCATTTTAAGCATGTTTGTCTTTAAGCAGTTTGTCTTACACCTGTGTTTACTTCCTATGTTTCTTGACTTTTGAGTATTAAACAAAATAAATCTGGTAATACATTTGATCTTTGCAGTCAGGCTGACACACACAGAGATAATAAAGAAATGATCTTTGGTTTCTGTTGCAACTGTGATAAACTTGGTTAACTCTTGGCATTTTACCTAAGGATGTAAACTGTGCTTCCTATGCTAGTGTTTTGTGGAAATAGTGAACTGTAACTTTTGATACCTCCATAGTAGTACTTTCTCTGCAAATATTTCCTAATGCTTGTTTGTATGTATGTTGGGAGAAGAAATGTATTGGAAATACTGTAAGGGAAGAAAATTTGTCTTTGTAAATTCATCTTTTCTTTCATTTTGATGTGAACAGAAGCATGTGTTTGAATGTTACCTTGTGTTCAAATCTTTAATCTTTGTTTTGTATTACTAAAGGTATCACTGTCAAAACATAATAATTTAATTATAAAATATACTAAACAGGTGACCGAATGAATTTCACAGGAGCTGCTAGACCGATTTCTCCAGCAGGAAAATCAGACATGTCATCAAAGCACAGAGCTGACTGCAGGTCACCCAAGCTTGATGTGCGAATGAATAGAGTTGCTGCTGACCAGAAGAAACCTAGGAATACAGAAGGCTTATCTGCCAGTGAGTCTCTTATGCTGAAATCAGATGCTGCAAAGTTGCGATCAGACTCTCACAGCAGGTCTTTGTCTCCAAATCATAACACTCTGCAAACACTAAAAACTGATGGAAGAACAACTACTGGTCTGAGAGCTGAATCTCCAGGGCCAGGAACCCGGTCATCTTCTCCAAAGACAAAGACACTTACAACTGTTAGATCTGGTGCTAGTTCTCCACGATCCTCATCACCCCATGAAAAAACTCTACCTCAGAAAGCTTCATCCCCTGTGAAAACAAAACTTGATCCTCCTAGGGAACGCTCCAAATCAGATTCTTACACGTTAGATCCAGACACGCTCCGAAAAAAGAAAGTGCCACTAACAGAACCCTTAAGGGGAAGGTCCACCTCACCCAAACCAAAAATTATTGCAAAAGATGGAAAGCCTGTTACAGAAACTGAAAATAGAGCTCCTTCCCCTCACGTCGTACAGGAAAATCTTCACAGTGAGGTAGTTGAAGTGTGTACTTCAAGTACTTTAAAAACTAACAGCATCACAGATAGCACCTGTGAAGACAACACAGAATTCAGAAGTGTGGACGATGGTTGTAATAAAGTTCATTTCAGCATAGGCAAAGCACCGCTGAAAGATGAGCAAGACATGAGAGCATCTCCAAAAGTGAGCCGTAAATGTGCTGGTAGGCACACAAGACCCAAAAAGGAAAAATCCAGCTTTCTTTTTAAAGGAGATGGCTCCAAGGCTGTAGAGCCTGCCAAACAAGCAATGTCACCTTCCGTTGCAGAATGTGCTAGAGCTGTATTTGCTGCATTTCTTTGGCATGAAGGAATAGTTCACGATGCTATGGCTTGTTCGTCATTTTTGAAGTTTAATCCAGAACTGTCCAAAGAGCATGCACCGATACGAAGCAGTCTCACTCAGCAACCTGCAGAGGAAAAAGAAACCAAGCTGAAAAATAGACATTCCTTGGAAATATCATCAGCTCTTAACATGTTCAACATCTCACCTCATGGACCAGATATATCTAAAATGGGTAGCATCAATAAAAACAAAGTCCTCTCGATGTTAAAAGAACCACCTCTGCATGAAAAGTGTGAGGATGGAAAAAATGAAACTACCTCCTTTGAAACATCCAGTCATCACACAATGAAATCCAAGTCTCCTCTGCCACTAACACTGCAGCACTTGGTAGCTTTCTGGGAAGATATTTCTTTAGCAACTATTAAAGCAGCTTCCCAAAACATGATTTTTCCAAGTCCTGGTTCTTGTGCGGTGTTAAAGAAGAAGGAAAGTGACAAAGATAGCAAGAAGAATAAAAAAGAGAAAAAGAAAAAAGAAAAGGTTGAGACTAGGCCAAGGGGAAATCTTTTTGGTGAGATGGCCCAGCTTGCAGTGGGAGGACCTGAAAAAGACACCATCTGTGAGTTGTGTGGAGAATCCCATCCATACCCAGTGACTTACCACATGAGACAAGCTCATCCAGGTAAGATTAAGTATTTTTTAATTCCTGTGCCCATCTATAAAATACATTGCGCATACATGATTTGGTATTAGTGTTATGAAAACGTGTCAGACTCTCCTGTCTATACATTTTAACACAGTCCACAATGTAAGTTAAATTAAAACTTTAACACACTTAGTTACAAATTATTTACACATTTGTGTACGTAATTTTAAGTAGTTGTGGATCTGAGCATTCAAAAATGCTAAGGAAAATTGTTTGGGACAAGGCCAAAACCGTAAGCTGACTTTACCATGGCTTCAGAAAGATGCTATTTGTTACACTGTAGGACTTGAAATTGTGCTGAGAAAAATTGGCAAGAAAATTATAATATGTGATTGGTTAATTAGAGTTTCTGTGTTGCCAGAAGTTTTTTCTTGCTATTCTACTGTGTAGTAGAAAACTTGTATTGTAATAAAATACTTTTATTGATCCGCTGTGTCAACGCGGGATATTGGTGACTTTATTTTTTTGGTTGTGTGTCTAGACAATTTGTATTGTAAAATACAACCTGAAGTTGATATTTTGTCTCTTTATATTATTTGTATTATTTTCAGGAGTTTAATTCTAGGGAAACGAGGTAAATTCATGCTAAATCAGCAACTTCTGTCTTAGCCAGTCAACATAGTTCAAAAGTAACTTGTGTTTCCTTTAGAAAAGGGATCAGTAATAAAAGGGTTTAGCTACAATAGAGCTAGTAATAAGTAGCCTTGTTAGAGGAAACAATGATTTATGTGTTTTCTAGCTTGTAAGCATAACTATTTTGCCAGGTAGTGAAGTTCAGGCAGACACTATATGTGCTTGTTTTTTTCACTGTATGCAGAGTTACAGCAAAATTAAGAAGCCACATTATTCAGCAGTTGCCAGTGCCCTGAACCTTTGAGAAACAGTAATCAACAAAGAAATGCACTTCATTCCCTCTTAAGCTTTGTTAGACAGCGGATAGTTGTGGGGTTTTTTTAATGTTTGTTAGATTATAGATAATGTTGTCTAACATACACAATTGACCTTATTGTCACTTAGCTGTCTGAACAGGGAGCTTTGGAGAAGTTCATAAGAAAAACTTGAAAACTACAGTCTTTGGATACTATTGGGACACATGGACATGTACTTTGCTTTATAATCAGTTCAGAGATAAAGAAAAGAAGAAAATTAGGCCAGGAGAAGACAAGCATCTTCCTTTCACCTCTCCATCCCTCTTTTACAGTAATACATAATATAATACTGCTTCGTTTGAAAGTAACTTTTTTTTTTCATCTTTTCCCCAACATAGGTTGTGGCCGTTATGCAGGTGGCCAAGGTTATAATAGCATTGGGCACTTTTGTGGAGGATGGGCTGGGAATTGTGGTGATGGTGGTATTGGAGGAAGCACCTGGTATTTGGTTTGCGATCGATGCAGAGAAAAATATCTCCGTGAAAAGCAAGCAGCAGCAAGAGAGAAGGTATTTTCATTTGTTTCTGGTATGTTTAGCACTATCCTTAACAGTAGTGTGTGCACAACTTGAAAAGAAGGTGTGGCCAGTTTAAAAAAATGGGGATTTCAGAATTTTGGAACATTTTGGAACATCCGCTGGTGTCACTGATAGGTTTAAAATAGGAAGATATAAACTGTGCTGATTACCCCTGCCGAGATTTCTTCCTTTCAGATGGTAATGTTTTTAAATATGTAATTTTATTTTTTTTATCCCAATACAACTGCAGCATAGGATGTAGTACCAAATTTTTTAAAAGTATGTGTACTTAACTTTGAGTTCTGTTTTGTTTACTGAAATATAAAGTCAAAACAGTACTCCTGTGTTTATAGTTTCTTCAACGATCTTAATCATCCAGATCATTGGATGCAGATGCCAGACACTGGGCAAACTAGAGCAATCTACTGGGAGTAGTACAAAAGGTGTTCTTCTTATATTTGTCTTTCATGACCAGATTGTTCTTAAATACACAAATATGCTGAAGTTTTAAGATAAGCAGAACAATGTTGATTTGACTTTTATTTTTGAAACTATATTTGTTGAAACCTTTTGCACACAAAATTGATCCTGAGGCAAACATCAAAACTTTCAGCTGTTTATTAAAACTTTGCAAAATTATGAAAACAATAGAAGTGCCATTTTGCAATAGAAAACTTTTTATCATAGGAAGAATCAAGAAACTTTAGTATAAGTGACATTGTCAGCTTTTCCTGTGATGAAGTATAATTTTAAATATACCTTTTTTTAACTTCTCCAGATTAAACAATCTAGGAGAAAACCAATGCAAGTTAAGACTCCTCGTGCCTTGCCAACTATGGAAGCTCATCAAGTGATTAAAGCCAATGCACTGTATTTACTGTCTCTGAGTAGTGCTGCTGAGCCCAGTATCCTCTGTTATCACCCTGCAAAAGCATTCCAATCTCAACTTCCCAGTGTCAAAGAAGGAATTTCTGAAGACTTTCCCATTAAAATGCCATGTCTCTATCTGCAGACTTTAGCAAGGTAATTAAAGGCAGTTTGAGCATTGATTTTAATACTCATCTAATTATAGAGTTTGATACAAATATGTGTATAAGCTAAACTAAAATTTACATAGGAAAATACATATTTTCCTAATTCTTTATGATACTTGTTCTTATTTGTCTTCTGTTTCTATGATGTGCTTCAATTTCTTGGTTTGCATTTACTCCAAGGATCAAATATATCATGAATAACTTTTGGATGCTAAATGTTTTTTAACAAAAGTTTTATTTTCCGTCCAAAGGATTTAGTATTTCCTGAAGAGCTTAACTTAGTGTTTTAGTAGTAGACATATGTGCTACTTTTCTCTCTTCATAGTTAAAAGATAAGAAACCAGGGAACTTTTGCTTACTTGGTATTTCTAAGTAAATTTCTCTGTAGCATTTCATGTTTGTTATAGACAGACATATGAGCCTAAAATGCATGGTGGAAATACCTAATGAAAAAACTAGAAGATAGCAAAGGGTGATCTCCACTTGCTGTTGGTTGAAAATGCCATTATATTTTCCACTAACACTTGCAAGTTACAATCAGCTTAAACGCATTAGCTGAGGATTAAATGAATAGTGTTGGCTGGCTAAATGTATTGGCAAAGGACTTTTGTGTATGTGTGTGTTTTAGGAACTTGTAATCCTTAATCCTAACTTTAAAATCTAATTTAATGTAGGCATCATCATGAAAATTTTGTTGGGTACCAGGATGACAACCTCTTCCAGGACGAGATGAGGTACCTGCGCTCAACTTCAGTACCTGCACCGTACATCTCGGTTACTCCTGATGCAAGCCCTAATGTCTTTGAAGAGCCAGAGAGTAACATGAAATCTATGCCCCCAAGGTACTTCCTACATACAAATGCTAAAGCATTAGCATAACACTAACTTAAAAACCAAACAAAGAAAAAAAACCCACAACAAAACAAAAAACACCACAACGTTGCAGGAATAAAAAAAACCTAAAAATATATGAAGCTGTAGTTAGAAAAATATCTTCAGTGAATCATAGAATATCAGGTATATTTTCAACTGTTAGCAATGCAAGTTTGCAAATTGAATTTGAAGCTTTTAATGGTAATGCAAACCGATTGCTGCTCTCTAGAAAGGTCTTGGGTTTACAACCTAATTTGAAAAAAAGTTTATTCAGAAATTAAGGACTCTTGGCATACTTCAAGGAAATTTATCCTTTGTCCTTACTCTAGGCCTGCTTATTACCCTGTAGAGACAAATGCAATTTTTCCAGAATCTGAAGAACTGAAGAGGTGATCTAAAGAACAGTGGTCAAAGGACCATAATTGTTCTGAACTCCTTGAAAATGTAGCCATTTCCCCGCCCCTGTATTTCTGTTCTTCGACACAACTGACTGTAGTGCAGCTTAATGGCCTTTTTGTAAAGAAGTAGCTGTTATCCTTCCTTTGTATTTTATTTTTAAGGAAAGTTTGGACAGGAGGGAATTTCATTATCTTACATTCTTCAGAGCAAACTTTGCTGCTTCTTTCTGTGGGAAGTTAAATGTCACTGAAGACATGACCGAGAGTGCTCGGTGGTTTCTGTCAGGTTAAGCCAGTTTCTTATCTCATTAAGTTTATTATGATCTGATCCAAGCAATTGCAGAATTTTCTGTTTTGCTGGGAAAAAAAAGAGCTTTTCCTGTTATTTAATAATAATCTGGAATCAACTTAGACGCTCTGTGTTTTCGGAAGTCAGAGTGATTCCTCATATTTTGCAGTGAGGGTGTAATGAAGAGAAAACTTGCTTTTAATCTCTCTTTTATTTCAGTCTGTTATGTTTTATACTGACTATAAAAAGAGTTTATTGGAATACTACAATCTACAATGTAGTCTTTTCAGAAATAGAACTTTTCTAACAAAACTCCTTAAGAGTGCATCATATTGGTATATTCCTTTATTAAAACACCATGGTCTTCTGAGGCCTATAGGGACAGCATAAGTTGGAAGTTGTTCTGCAGACTGTAAGAAGTCCACTGAAGGTAAGGAGTAAAAAATGCCAGAGGCATAGCTGTGGCAATTGAAAATTGATTTAAAGACTAATGATGTTAGAAACTTTTACTTCACATAAAGTTCTAAATTTCAGTTCACTTGCATATTGAAAATTCACTCCATAGATGTCTTCATTTACATTCTCAGGGCAAAATTGGTCTGAAATTCCAATGCAGGCGTGTTCTGAATGTATTCTCTACAAAAAAAAATACCTAAATTCTTGGAACTTACCATATACATCATTACATTTGTTTATAAAACACTTACATGGCTTTTCACCACATGTAATTCTAATAGTGTTCCTTCTTTTCCAGCGTTTAAACAATTAGGTGCATAAGACAAACTTTAATGCAGTAGTAGCATCATCGTTATGAAATGCATGTGTCTTTATTTAGTGTTTAAGTATAATTCAGGTATCTGCTATATACTTGTTAATGGGTCTGTAACTTCACCCATTTCTTTGTAGTTTGGAAACCAGCCCAATAACAGATACAGATCTTGCGAAGCGCACAGTCTTTCAAAGATCATACTCAGTTGTTGCCTCAGAATATGACAAACAGCACTCGATTTTGCCAGCACGTGTGAAGGCAATCCCTAGGAGGCGAGTCAACAGTGGAGATGCGGGTAAGAGCACAGGCATATCAGGAAGCAGGGAAAGCACTGGATTTGCAGTTCTTGGAAACAGTAGAAAAGCAGCCTTTTATAAGTACACATAATGGCTTTTATATTCTCTCTCTCTCTCTCTCTTTTTTTTTTTTTTTTTTTTTTTTAGTAAACATTAGCTGTTTGTTAATCCGCCCAGGATTAGCCTAAGAGCAACTCAGGAGTTACTGCTGTTGTGAAATTTGGGGTGCATCTTTCATGCTTAATTTCAGTTAAAAGTGGAGTTTTCTTTTTCAATTGAAACATCATTTTTCCACATTGCTTTTTTTTTAAATGGATTTCAGATAGATAAAATAGATTTGGATACATTTTTTTGCATAGGGAAAAAAAAAGAACAGAATAGCTCTATTGCTTTTTATTTTTACTGTGGCTACAAAATAAAAGTGCACAAAGAATCTAATGTATGCATATTTTTATGCTTTTGAATAGAAGTGGGGTCCTCTCTCCTGAGACATCCATCTCCTGAACTTTCTCGGTTAATCTCCGCCCACAGCTCTCTTTCCAAAGGAGAGAGAAATTTCCAGTGGCCAGTATTGGCATTTGTAATCCAGCATCATGATCTGGAAGGACTTGAAATAGCAATGAAACAAGCATTACGGAAATCTGCCTGCCGGGTCTTTGCCATGGAGGTATTAATGTGCTAATGGATCTTGTATGGTTAAAATAAGATATTTGTAAATTCTGTCTCAGATTTTTTTTTTTTAAGAATTGTTATAGAGTTGGGTTTTTTAAAATAAAAAATTATTTTGTGATGTGCAGTAAACCCATTCTAAAAGTTCATTTATAATAATAATAGAGTTAATACATTACTAACTCTAAAAGTTATGAATATGTATTGCCTGTAAACCTTCTTCACTACTATATCTGTTCACCATCTTTCTTACCATTCCTTTTTCAAATCTTGGACTGTTTTTTCCACAGAATTGTTTTGGTGCTGGTAATACCTAGAAATTTCACAACTTCCTTCTGAGATGGGTGATTGCTACCCCGATTACATAGCTAGTGAATAAGCGACCAAATGATCTGTCGAAGATCAGTTGCTTAAATACAAGCTGCATGAGGTGTCCTCATTGAGGCCATTCTTTTTTCATTTCAGCTAAGTTTTAGTAAAGTGTCTTCTGAAACTGTATACAGCATGGGTATTTTTCAAGTATTTATAATATGCAAAAATATAGGTGGATTTTCTCAGATAAAGTAAACAACACACCTCTGCTGTTAAACATCATCTATCAAATTGCCAAACATCAACGTGCAGAAGTATTGCAGCTTCTGGAAGAATATAAGAACGTTACAAAAAAAACCCTAAACATTTTAAAACCCCAGTTTTTTCCATCACTATGTTGATTTTTAATTTTGTTTTGGAAGTGGCAGAATTGTTTTGGTTAATCCAGTCAATGGCAGAGACCAAACAGGGAGCCAAATCTTGTCCTACACAGTTTGAGTCTGCTGCCACCTCACCTTGTAATAATGTCTGAAAATACATCAGAACTTTGCTTTCTTTTCATCCTTAAAGCTTTTTTCAAAGAACTTCTTTTTGTGTGTGGTGTTTGTGACTGACTTTGCGATGTACCCTGTAACATAGTTGTCATTTTCATAAACTGTTTTAGCTACAGGACAATGTGTCTTACTTGAAGACCTCTGTGTTATTATTTGCCTGTCCAAAAGCATCAGTGCACCCCCTTATATAAGTAGTTTAATAAATACTTTTACTCCAGGTTTGCTTAACCAACTGATTACTCCTTGTGTGTATTTCTTTTCAGGCTTTCAACTGGCTTCTTTGTAATGTCATTCAAACAACTTCTCTTCATGATATTTTATGGCATTTTGTGGCTTCCCTGACTCCTGCACCTGTAGAGCCTGAAGAAGAGGAGGATGAAGAAAACAAATCAAATAAAGAAAATGCAGAACAAGTAAGTGAGGTTCAGCATTCCTTTTGTAAATACAATATCTCTTGATTTTGTAGTCAATTTAGGAATGTTTTTATTATGTGAAAAACAAACAGCACCACCAACTAACTAAATAAAACAGACACACAAAAAAAACCCCAAACTTAATCCTCTCTGTGAAACAGAATCTTAATTATGGAGTGAAAATTCTTAGTCTTAAGTTGTAGTTTACCTCTTTTGATAGTTATAGATAAATTACTTTTTCTTCTTAAACTGCCAAGTTTTGTGTGCTGCTGAATTACATGCATTCTTTGTGTGAGTATTCATGGGAAAGAAGGGGAAAAAAAAGCACAAGCACATTGATAATCCAGTAATAATTAAAAATTACTATTTGCTTTTTATTCTTCCTTTCTCTCCTAAAAAGAAGAGAGAAAACTGTTTTTCAGAGAAGCTTTGTTGTTTGGTCTGCTGTGTCTTTCACTGCTTGAAAAAAAGTCTGTGGTCAATTCTGAAAAACAATAGATAATTTATCTAATTGTATATAAATAATTACATGTGTACAAATAACTATACACACACTAGATACACTGATTTAATGATTTAAGAAAACCTATAGTTACTTCTGAAAATGTAGGATGTAAAATGATACTGTGTAACATAACCTCTCTCCCAAAAGGTATCTTTATACAGTGTCCTCTAGATTAAGCTCTGATTGAAATCAGTATCATGTCAGCAATGAATAGTTCAAGAAGCCATGCTAATGCCTTTAGTAAATCAGTAATTTTTATCACTTCAAATCTAATCCAGCTTTGAAATTAGAAGTTCTGAAAGTAATCTTCTCAGCATTGCAGCCCTAGTACATTGCTGCAGTTGTTTACAAAGCAACTGTCATCTTATCCTAAATCTTACGGAGGATATCAGCTTCTCAGTGTTACTGCATCAACATGCAGATTGGTAATTCTACTTGCTTATGTTCAAGTGTGCCAAATTCTTGTATGTACACATCAAAGCTGATTTTCCATTGCTCTGTCCATTATATTCTGAATATTGTTTCTGTGCTTGACTCTAACAATTTTCTGCCTTTTAATAAGTTCAACTGCTACATCAAAAGCACTGCTAGAGTGAGGGAAATGTATTCCCACTCGTCCTTATGCTGGTGAACCTCCAAAATAAGAATCTTTACTATAGAAAAGAATAAACAAATATTGTCTTAGCTGTAGTTTGGGTAATAACTGTTTGAAAGATAAAAGACATTAGAAATGAATGTTGAAGTTTGCCAGTTTTGCTCTGCTGGGAACACTGCCTCTCTTGATACAGCAAAAGGGAAGACTTAAAAAAAATTCCCTTGGTCACTTGGGGGAGACTTAGACAAATTCCCTTGGTCACTTGTCTAGGATGAATAATTTTATGGTATAGAAGAAACTGGCAACATTTTTCAGCTAATTGTTAAATATCACTCAGGTGATGTATAGCCAGGGGAGGTTTAGGTTGGACATTGGGAAAAATTACTTCACTGAAAGGGTTGTCAAGCATTGGAATAGGCTGCCCAGGGAAGTGGTTGAGACACCATCCCTGGAGGTATTTAAGACATGTAGATATGGTGCTGAGGGACGTGGTTTAGCGGCAGTCCTGGGTTAACAGTTGGACTCAATGGTCTTAAAAGTCTTTTCCAACCTAAACAATTGTATGATTCTATATTCAAATCACATCTTCCTTCAGTAGTCTGATCATATGATAAAAATACCCATGTAAATATAGGTACACAATGTAATAAATCCAAGGCAGTTTGGTGTTTTTCCACAACTGGGATTCGTTTCCTTATGTAAAATACTTTTGCATATTCTTTTAACATACAGAGAGAGGGTGAGAAATCCCAGTGATGAATTCTGCAAAAATGGAGAATGGGGATTGAGAACCATAGTTTAAGAAGTAGGTTCAAGGGCAATGTCCTTGCTAAAGCAGAAGAAAATGCAATTATTACATTCTTGAGCAGAATACTACTTGTGTAGGTATGATCCTTGGAAGGAAGGGGAATACCTGGGCTTTGCACTTTTTCTCAATAATTGATAATATTTAGAGTTCAATCTCATGCTTCCTGCTTCATACACCAAGTATGCTTTAGCACATTATGCTCTCCAGGAAGATGCAGAGAAATATCACATTTGATGATTCTTGTTTAGGTAAGCATGGACTTGTTATTAGCAGCTGGAACAGGTTGGTTTTTTCTAGTTTGTTTGTTTTCACAGTATTGCAGTGTAATGTTTCATATCTTCAAACCCTGAGAAGTAGGTGGTAGTATACAGTATGCTTCCCAAATTCCATGTTTGGTGTTCGTGTATAATTCGTTATTGTAAAAATTCTCTTGACAGGAACTGCTTTGAAGTTTACGTTCATTATTGGATTGTTGCAGTTATTCTTAAGCCAAATATCATAAATGTTTTTATTTCAATTTATTTAACCTTTTTTTTCCTCTCAAAGTCTATTAAAAACATACAATTTGCTTTGCGTCTTAGGAAAAAGACACAAGAGTATGTGAGCATCCTCTGTCAGATATAGTGATTGCTGGGGAAGCAGCTCACCCATTACCCCACACTTTTCATCGCCTCCTCCAGACCATCTCTGATCTTATGATGTCTCTGCCCAGTGGTAGTGCATTACAGCAGATGGCCTTAAGGTAAGCACAAATTAAGAAAATTCTTAAAGGCCTGAAAATGTTCTAACATTTTAGATGAAAAGATTTTGCAGTGTAGATAGGAAGTTTGAAACACTTTTATGTGCCTGTATTCAAAGGAGCATGGCTATCTACATATAAGAATAGGAAAGATATATGTAAAATTAATAGGAAGGATATACATAAAAGATGTTTGTGTTGATACCTACAAATAATAGTATAAAAGACTTTGTATAGAAAAACATATTTGCTCTTAAATTCTGCACTGTATCCACTATGAGAGAGAAGCCTGTTACTGAATAATATTGTAGTATCTGTGTGTATGTGCATGGTAGTGTAGTACCTTTTGCTCAGAAATCTGTCATCTGAATAGTGTCCCTGAACTGTGAACCTTTTCCTGCTTAGGTCCCAAAGATATAAATTGAAAATTAATGATCCTATTCGTTGTTAAAATGCTAAGAAAAGTTTATTCCTGCCTTCCTCAAAATCATGCACAGAAACAGTCAAGGTCCTGCAAAAAATTTGAAGTTCAAGGTTTACAGAAGATATTTTGAGAAGCAAAAATATAATTGTTTAATTGGTAGGTTATGTCTTCACAACATTACTCAAAATTTCAAAGTCCACTAAATATGTTTTCAGGTGCTGGAGTCTCAAATTCAAACAATCTGATCACCAGTTCCTGCATCAGAGCAACGTTTTTCATCATATCAACAATATTTTGTCTAAATCTGATGATGGAGATAGTGAAGAGAGTTTTAGCATCAGCGTTCAGTCTGGTTTTGAAGTCATGAATCAGGCAAGTATTGCACCTCTCTCTCAGAAGCAGAGATCAGCAGTGAGCAGCCTGTACTTCCTACAGTCATTGAATTAAAACATTCTTTACTGCAATGTGATATTTCCCAGGTTGTCATTTTTAGCTTTAGAGGTTCAAATATTGACCCTTCTTAGCCTGTATATCACTCAAACCTAAATTCTGGAGCAGCACTTTTAAGTGCCTGTTTGCAAGTAAAGTGTCTGGGGATCTCTTGCAATTCATTTAGTTAATTCAGTTGGTTCATTGAGTCAGTTAATTTTTTTAAATGCTGTGTGCTTCCAGTTCTTACTTGCTTATATCTTCCATTATTCTGAGGAGCATGAGTTAATACTCCTGATTAATATCTTCAGAGTGTTTTCTTCAATTTCTTAATATATTTAGGCATTAACTAATATACTCAGCTGTTAGCTTTTCATATTTCCTTTGGTTTAAAGGGCTGAATAATTTGAACCAATAAATGTCAAATGTCTTTAATTCAGAGCATATTCTTCAGAATAGAATTGTCAGTATGGTTTTTTAAATTGTAAATAATGCCTGTATTTGGGTTTACTTTGAGATATTTTAAATATTTCCATTCGTTTTCACAGGAACTGTGTATAGTGGTTTGTCTGAAAGACTTGACCAGCATTGTTGACATTAAAACATCGAGCCGACCTGCCATGATTGGTAGTTTAACAGATGGGTCTACAGAAACGTTCTGGGAGTCAGGAGATGAAGATAAAAATAAAACTAAAAACATCACAATCAACTGTGTAAAAGGAATCAATGCACGTTACGTGTGTGTTCATGTAGACAATTCCAGAGATCTTGGGGTAAGAGGAAAATTAAATGTACCATTGTAGGTGCATAGTCAAAGTTGTATTTATTTATCAATCAAGAGCCACCGTTTTCAAACAAGCATTCAAACAAGGACTTCTCATAAAATCCAAACTACTCTCTAGACTTAACTACATTCAAGTTTATTCATCTGTAAAATAATATTACAAATATATCTTAATTTCACCTACAGCTTTTAATAGATGGAACATTTTTTTTTCTTTGAAAGCTGTGCTTTGGAATTCCTTGTCCTTAATTTTGAGTGCATTTTTTTTTTCTTGTAGTGAAACAACTTGTGCTTTTTTTATGTACATGCTCTCTTAATACAGAAGAAATAGTCAGAATGGCCCTCAGTTAAACTAAGTGTTGTGTTCTGATTTTGGCTGTCTGTTGCAGAACAAAGTGACTTCAATGACCTTCCTAACTGGTAAAGCAGTAGAAGACCTCTGCAGAATAAAGCAGGTAAACATTTTAACAGTTGACACTGAAAAATTGCCATCATTCTTTGGCTGCTTATAGCACAGATTTTCTAAGCAAATGGTTTCCATTTCTTATGGTAGATAATTATTTTACAAATACTAGGCATCATGATACTCCTGGAAAATACTGTATTATTGATGACAGAATTCAGTCATATATACTGAATATTGATCAAGCTTTTACTCTTCTACTGAAACAGAACAGGGTAATATAAAATGTTCCTTAGGTTATCTTATACTAAATATAGAGGGACACGGGCACAGAATCACGGAGTGATATGGGCTGGAAGGCAGTTTTGGAGATCACCTAGTCTAGCCCCTCTGCCAAGGCAGGTTCGCCTAGAGAAGGTCACACAGGATCACATCCAGGCGGGTTTTGAAAGTCTGCAGAGGAGACTCCACCACTTCTCTGGGCAGCCTGTTCCAGTGCTGTCACCCTCACAGTAAAGAAGTTCCTCCTCATGTTTAGATGAAACTTCTGATGTTCAAGTTTGTGTCCATTACTTCTTGTCCTGTCACTGGACACCACTGAAAAAAGCCTGGTCCCATCTTCCTGACACCTATCCTTTATGTATTATAAGCACTGATAAAATCCTTCCTCAGTCTTCTCTTCTCCAGACTAAAAAGACCCAACTCCCTCAGCTTTTCCTCATAAGAGAGATGTTCTAGTCCCCTAATCATCTCTTTAGCCTGTTGCTGCACCCTCTTCAGCAGTTCCCTGTCCTTGAACCCAAGGAGCCCAGAACTGCACACAGTACTCCAGATGTGGCCTCACCAGGACAGAGTAGAGGGGGAAGATAAACTCCCTCGACCTTTTAGATGCCTCTTAGAGAATTATTTTTTTGTGATAAGACTGACTTGTTATGCCTGTCTGTGCAGCTAAATAAAAAAGGCCACAGCAGAACTCAGGCACTGGACTCATGATGATTCATAGTTTGTTATGGTACAGCTTGCTCCCTGGCCTTGTTCCTGTCTGATCAAACACAGTGCCCAGGCATTTTTCCAGGGATGGTTCACTCCTAGAAGACAGGTGTAACTTGATTCAGTTTTGCTCCCTCTTTGCTGAACTGTCCTCTGACATTTCTCCAACAGATTTTTATTTTGTTTAAATCTTCATAAAACACCCATATACTGTACCCTAACTTGTGCATACTCTGTCTCATAGTATTCAAAAGGAAAAAAAAGTCACTTTTGTCTGCTGCAACACAAGGAGAATTAGCATGGAAATGGGAAAGAACAAATATGAGCTTGACGATGAATGAGCCTATGGATACAAGAGAGGGCTCACTTGGCTCAGGGAAAAGTATAGCTTAGGCCCAGTTGGTTGTTCTGAGCAGTGTTGTGAGGCACTGCACCCTATTTTGTTTTGGCTTCCAGCAGTGACATCACAGTTAACATGAATAATGTTATATGACATGAATTTTGTTAATCCATATTTATTGTAAAACAAACTTAATTTGATACAGTTCATCTTTTTTATAATTATTAAGTCCTCCATCTCTTGATAAAGATATCAGATATTGACTTCCACAGAAACCACTGATAATTGTGTTATATTTTCAGTTAAATTCTGAATGCTTTTTTTTTTTTAACTGAAAGTAGAGAGCAAATATTATTTCCAAGGGTTTTTTTGAATATGTGAACTATTGATTAGAGGATGAAAGGGGTAGGCACTATTTCTAATAGGCTACAAGACAAAAAATAGTCTTTTTTTTTTAAGATTGAGAATATTTTTAATCTGAATTAATGAGGTTGAGTATTTTTTATAATAAAACATTATAGTCTTACTACTCAGGGTGAAAATTTCATAGCAAACACTGTATTTGTTCCAGTGATATATGATGGGTTTGTTTTAGAGCTGGATGACCTTTTGTTTGATGTAATATCAGTTCCCCTCTTTGTATTCCTGTTTAATAGGTAGACTTGGATTCAAGACACATTGGCTGGGTAACAAGTGAACTTCCTGGGGGTGATAATCACATCATCAAAATCGAACTGAAAGGTCCAGAGAACACACTAAGAGTTCGACAAGTGAAAATTCTTGGATGGAAAGATGGTGAAAGCATTAAAATAGCAGGCCAGATTTCTGCAAGTGTCGCTCAACAAAGAAACTGTGAATCTGAGACGCTGCGAGTATTCCGACTTATTACATCCCAGGTGGCATTTTAATGACATGTTACACCATGAAAGTTACTATAAACTGTAGACTTTCAAAGTTTTATGTTTTAATGTAAAATTACATAGCTTCACAAGCTTGTCTTTGAGATAAGCTAATAGTTGGGTGTCTTTCTTCCAGGTATTTGGAAAACTCATCTCCGGAGATGCTGAGCCAACTCCAGAACAAGAAGAAAAAGCACTGTTGTCTTCCCCAGAAGGAGAAGAAAAAGTACACAATGTATTTATTTGTATTCTATCAATAATACTTTACTGAAAAAAAAGATCCAGGATGATTTACAGAATTTGTCTTAAGTCTTCTGCTACGTAATTTTCAAATCAAAACAGAAGTAAAATGTCACAATTGCTTATTTTCTAAAAATTATCGATGATTTTTATTTTTTTTTAAACAAGTAAATTATAATTGGAGCATATGTGTTTAATGGAAACATCGTAGCAGTGGTGGTGCAAATTATGCCTACCCTTAGAGAAGTACTCAACACCTGCACTTTTACCTGGTATACTCTACTGTCTTCCAGCAGAGATTAGTTTAAGAAGTGTTCTTGAAAAGGTCACTATATTTGGACTGTCATCTTTAATAGAAAGAAATTGGACTGTCCTCAATGAATTCAATTTCTTTCTTCAGATGATATGTGGGTTTTGCTCTACCTGGTACCTTGTGGCAATAAGTTCCAGGACTGAATTATTCATTTTTTAAAAAACACATTTTTCTTATTCCTGCTGTGTGGTAACTTAATTGTGTGTTCCCTGTTTCTTTTATTGTGAAACATATATAAACTGAAAAGTATATTCCGTGCACTGATTTACAAAGACTTAATCAGTGATTTTATTAAGCTACATGAAAAGGCTTAAATCTTGGATAATTATACTTCCCTAGTTTTGCTTATTGGTTGTTTTATTTCACTCTTAAATGTCCTTGTATAAAGAGAAAGTAAGTAAATACATCTATCTTATTAACTGTAGTAAAATTGATCTTGTTTATATCTCTTACTCCTCCCTACCAAAAAGCTACAAACTTTTAGAACAAAATTTGTGATATTCCCCATTAATTGCTACAGTAATTAGGAAGTGTTGTTGAAACTTGATCTAACATTAAGTATGCTTTTTATGAAGGCAACATCAGATGCAGACCTGAAGGAGCACATGGTAGGGATCATATTCAGCCGGAGCAAACTGACAAATTTGCAGAAGCAGGTTTGTTCATTCTGAAATGCTTTGAGGACTAAATGTTTGTGTGTTTTAATAAATATGCTCATTTTCAGTGAACATAATGCCTTTCACTTGATCCTTTCAGTTCTTCTGTTTTTCATAATCAAAATTGGGATTACATTTAAAATAGTATGTGTCCGCATTTTATATGAAAAATCTCTGGAAATTGACACTGAAAACATCAATTTTAATAGCATAAAAACCCCGTGTCCTATTAGACTCCATTTAAAAAAGTGTTTTAGAAGTGAGTTGTAAATGGTACTTATTCATGTTTGCTGATACTATAATAGTAGACCCTTTCACATTTCTAGGAGAGGTTCAGTGACAGAGTTTAGATTCTTATCTCTGCGCACTTTTTCTCCCAATTTCTGTCATCAAAAAGGATATAGGTTTGATAAAATTTAATCCTAAAATGGTAGTCAGTACATAGATTCTTAAATTATTCTTTCCTGCAGTCAATGAAAGTTTAGGTATGTGATTTTTTTCTTATTTTCTTAACTTTTTTTTTTTCACATCAAGCAGTAGCTAGAATATGTTTCTTCTTGTGAATACTTTTTAGTTGGTTGGGTTTTTTTAAAAAAGTATAAAATACAAAATATATTTTTATAAAAGTATTATATTATCTTCATTACACCTATCATGAGACAAACATTGCCATAAAGACTTTCACACTAATACAAGAGGTAGCAGATTAGTTTTGAAGTTTTTCAGATCAGTAAGTCATGCAGAATCTACGTCTTTGTCTCCCATCTTGGCAAAATTTACAATCTCTAAATATGCTTTTTAACATGCTATTAGTAAAATGAAAATATAGTTTCTATTTTTTTTTTTTACATTTCCTGAATAGTAAATTAAACAAGAGACTGAGTCTTTTAATAAGTCCTGTCCTTTTGTGGGTATTGAGTAAATCTATAAAAAGTAAATTAAAAAGCAGTAACTACAACAGAGAAATTATTTCAACAAAATTCTCCACAGTGAAGATAAACAAGTCAAGTATGATATCTAAATCTTCATTCTAAAGAATTTCATCTTATCTTTGCACTGAATTTTACTTGTGTTAAAACTTTGTGTTTATGTCAAAAAGTAACTGACGCACAGGCCAAAATTCCCAGGCTTTCCAGTTTAGTCATGGTTGTGAAGGTACATAAAACAAGCTCTTCTCTGTTCTGTCCAATGATAGGACAAGGAGCAGTGGGTGTAAGCTGGAGTATAAGAGGTTCCACAGAAACATAAAGAGAAACTTTTTCACTGTGAGGGTGACAGAGCACTGGAACAGGCTGCCCAGAGGGGTTGTGGAGTCTCCTTCTCTGGAGACATTGAAAACCCACCTGGACGTGTTCCTGTGTGACCTGCTCTAGGTGATCCTGCTCTGACAGGGGGGGATTGGACTAGATGATCTTTCGAGGTCCCTTCCAACCTTCAACATTCTATAATTCTATGATCTCTTGCCCTTTCTAAAAGTTTTTAAGAGCTGCAATGTGTTTGGATTCCATTTGGCTAGGTGTGCGCTCATATAGTCCAGGCCATACGAATGGAGGCAACGCGTGTGCGTGAAGAATGGGAACACGCCATCTCCAGCAAAGAGAACGCCAACTCGCAGCCTAACGATGAAGATGCTGCTTCGGACGCTTACTGCTTCGAGCTGCTCTCCATGGTCCTGGCATTGAGCGGTTCCAACGTAGGCCGGCAGTACCTGGCTCAGCAGCTCACTCTGCTCCAGGATCTCTTCTCATTACTACACACTGCTTCTCCCAGAGTGCAGAGGCAGGTGAGTGCTAACTGTTAGTTACTCGTCTATCGTGGTATTTCTAGAAAAAAGCCTTTAGAATCCTATAGTTGTATGCATGGTAGTATAGTATGTATTTGAACTTGCTTTTTTTGTGAAATGTGATTATTTCTTTGAGGTTTCGCTTCAAAAATGTTTTCCCAGTCACGTTCAGATCATCCCTATATTCCACATTGGGAATAACCATTGGTAAATAAAGTAACTCATTTTATTATCACAGGCATGAGGAGAGGGCAAATAGAAGTGTATGAAGGTTTAAAAACAAATTATAGAATCTCTTTTTGGAATTTAAGTGTCAGCTTTGGAGAGTTTTTTTCCCAGTTTTTGAATGGTATTAAAATGATAAAAGTTTTTATGTGCTTGATATATAAATACTTCCATACTCTAGCACTGCCACAATTTGCCTGTGTAAAACTATTTGTAGGAAGCACTAACAGCGTTGAAGACAACGAAGGCTACAGTCACAAAATTAAAACAAACTTGGTTTTGAGCAACTTCGTAATGCTTTGTGTTCAGGAAGTAGAACTGAGGTGTAGGATTCCAAAATTGCTTAATTAACACTTATGTCATCATGAACCTAAATCAACAAGCAATTCTGAAATGCTTTTGAGTAGTATCACTCTTCACTTTTCTTGTCCTTATTCTGATGGGTTTTGAATAGGGCAGGATAAATTGCTTTCTCAAACGACGCATCAAAGTGACGTGTGGTTTGCTTGGCTGGGTTTGTTGCTGAGAAGAAGTAGGGTGCACAAGTCATTTTGTGCGTCCTCGGGGGGTCTTCTAGGTAAGCACATGGCCTTCCTTTGAGAGTGATGTTGCAGAGGATTCTTCAGTGAATCTGAACTTGACAGTATTCAGTGAATCTTGATTTGCAGTAGCCCAGTTGGTCACATTTTCAACAGATTCATCCGTGTCCCATTACTTACATTCACTGTGTCAGGTATTTCCTTTCTGTTGTAGTGATTAAGAATTCTCTTTAAGGTGAAAGTTCAGACTCTGAAATCGGCACTGGTGGTATCTAGGTTTAGACCAGAGTTACATAATACATCCCAAAAAAGAGATTTCTCCAAGTTCATGTATTGCATCTGTCTGTCTATAAAGGACAGCATCATCCAAAATTATTACAAATAGTTGCAAGAAACAGAGGTGCTCCTTTTAAATACTGGAGCTGTTAATTTCCCATTTCTCAAATGTATGAAGTTAAAAGCTGGCTTATTTATTTACTTCAAATAAGAATTCTGTATAAAATGCAGTGAAGTTTTAAGGTGTTGAAGGAAGCTCGTGAGGTGACTGCTTATTTTTAGTAAGATCACATGCCACTTCATTGTGGGGAAAGGGTCTGAGAGCTACACAATTACCCTCATTTATACGTGCTGCACGGGCTCCAAATGTTAGTAGATATTTGGGTTATTTGAGGAGGCCATAGTTAATTCTTGTCCTTTTAATATTGTGTTTTACTTCAAAGCACAGTGGCAGCTAGAATTATGGGATAACTAAGGACGGTCATAACACATGAAGCAGAGGCTTCACTGGTTGAGATCAGACCTTGAATGAGTAGAGCGTGGTTGAAATGTCTGTCAAGTGGACAGGACCTAAAAATCCGGTGTTGTTTGGGCATTTCATATTATGCATGTATAATGCCCATAGGTAGGATGAGAGGTTTTTAGTTAGCAGTGTCTGTTACTCATCTGGCATGAGTACTTAGCAAAGATGCTTTATCTAAGGACTTTGCTAAGGATACTCGGGCTAGAAGTATAGTAGTGTAGAACTAGACAATTCCTTTCTATTCTTGGTATCCACAGGTAGAGCTTTAGTATCTGTTGAATGATATTGAATAAATTTTAATGTTTTCTATCTATGTGTGTATTTATATGCACATAACACAAATCTACAGACATACGAAAAAACTTGCATTAGTACAGTTAATGCACTAGCTCGTTGCTAGCTGGGGTGCATTCTCTAGGTAAAATTTAGTTCCTGTTTCAAAAGTTCTTGTGTCTCATCCTCTCTTCTTTTTTCCAGTCTTGTGAACTGTTAGTGTCACATCTCAACTTGCCTGGAGACACATACTGCTCTGTTTAGTAATTCTCTTATATTGCAGATATGCAAAATACTGTGGGTTTTTTTCTTAAAATGTAATTATTTTTTTTAAAAAAACCATTGAAGGCTTGAGAAATAAAGATATGAAACATTGCCTCCTTAAGCTTTCATACATCCTAATTTGGACCAAACTGCAAAATATAACCAATTTCAAGCTCAGTTCCACTAGCTGGTAAGGTTGAAGTGTATCATTTCGAGACAGCTCCTGTTAGAGCCAGAGCAATTGGCAGAGGTTTCCTCTTCAAAAAAATCCAGTTAGAATATCACAAGGAAAACTAAAGGAGGGAGAAAAGAGTATTGTGATTCTCAGTACCTTGAGGCAAGTACTTTGTTTTCAGAAGTCTAAAGTGTCTTTAATGATTCTACCACAAAGTTTCTGACATCTAAAAATTATATATATATATGTAGATATATATAAAGATTATAGACAAAGTGGGTAACATGTCTGTAACGTTGCAAGCAAAGCAGAGTTGTACAAATATCTGTATCACTGTTATAAGTTCAGTACCAAGCCTATTTTTATTACTCTATGAAGATGAAGTATTGTTTGAGTGAGACTGATTCTGGACTCTTTGGCCTTGTCTCCCTGGGTACATTAAATAAATGCTTTAAAACAAGCTAGAAACCTTACAGAATTTCTTACAAGTACGATTTAAGTAGATAAAATATTTCTTACTGAAATAACTTGTGAAGAAGAAAGGCTTTATTGATTTTGCTTAAAAGCTCTGGCTGTATCGGTAAGAACTGTGATGTTCTGATTTTATTTTCTCCAGGTAACATCGTTACTAAGACGTGTCTTGCCCGAGGTAACCCCTAGTCGCCTGGCTAGTATTATAGGAGTGAAGTCTCTTCCACCAGCAGATATAAGTGATATCATTCACTCAACAGAAAAAGGAGATTGGAATAAGTTGGGTATCTTAGACATGTTTTTGGGATGCATTGCCAAAGCCCTCACTGTACAGCTAAAAGCCAAAGGAACTACTATAACAGGGACAGCTGGCACTACTGCAGGCAAAGGAGTTACTACAGTCACACTTCCAATGATCTTCAATTCCAGGTTTGTTTACACCTGCTATATTCTCAAGCTAAAAGCACTTAATAATTAGACTTTGAAGTCAGTTACGTTGTCTTCTCTAATCTTTGTTTTATAAATGGAAAAAGAAATGTATAATGCTTTGACAGTGTGAGTCACGTTATTAGTGAGTTTGATTTAAGACCAAAAAAAAAACCCCAAACCACAAAAAACCTTCCGTAAGCTGAATATGTGCACTATTTCTTTGTGGTGGATTTTGACAAATAATAGCTAATTACTTGGTTTCATTTCATGTATTGCCTTATGTTCCTTGCAGCTATATTCGGCGAGGTGAAAGCCACTGGTGGATGAAGGGCTCAACACCTACACAGATTTCAGAGATCATCATTAAACTCATTAAAGACATGGCAGCAGTAAGTTTCTATCCTTTAAATGTGCGGACGATACTCAAATATTTCTGATAATGAAGAGTATGCTTTTTTTTTTCCATTAGTTTCTATAACAGTTGGGTTGAGCTCTTAAGTGTGAGTTTGTCTCAAGAAGAAGGTAGACTTCTGGGTAGAGTCTAGGCATAGGAGCAGTAGGAAGTGAGTTCTAATTTTGTTAAACAGAAATCCAGTTATGAAATGAGCTTTTACATAAGTCACTTTTACTAGAAATTTAAGTAATTCTGTGTCATTTTCTACATTTTTCAACTTAAAAGCCTAATTTCCTAAGTCCTGAGCACTCAAGATTCTGATTGAAAAGTAAAAGGTGTTTGTGGAGTAAGAAAATAGTATTGTTTTCAGGTGTCTACATACAAAATCTCTGTATAAGTTTTTTCTGGTTAAGATTGCGTGTTAAGATTGAATTCTTTCAGTCTTACTGAAATCTACATTTATAGTTGTTTATTACTTTAACCATCTGGGCTGAAATTTTCCATAGCTGTATCTGCTTCACACAAGGTTTTTGTCAGAAGAATTTGATGAGAAGTGATCCAGCTCTTTCCCAGAAACAAAGTGGAGGGGAAGTTTTGTATATGATTAGGGGAAGGGAGTTAAGTTGGGAAGTTGTTTACGTTTTCCTTAATTCTTTACCTGTGTCAGGGAGATGTTCTCAATAAGCCAATTTTTTTTTTTTTCTGTGATTACTCTTTGAAAGCTCTTTCAGGTTGTTCAGCTTTGGAGTCCTTTTTTCTTAACCATTTCTTAGCCACCATGATTAGGTTGAGGAGGCCCCTTCTCAAAGTTGCTGAAGCTGTCTGGAACTTCTCTGCAATTGTAACTGTTGATTCTGACCACAAGATTTCAGAGTCTCACAATTCATCTTTAGTTAGGAGTTACAGTTAAAGCATGTCTCATCCCTCAGCAGTGCTGGTCCATGCATAAAGTGATCACTTAGTCTTTGCTTCAGTTGCTCCAGTGACTAGTGGGTAAAGGTCTGGTGTAGGTGCTGCTAGGATTTCACCTGATGGATTTTTGTTTCTGCTTACTTTTATCAACATTATAGGAGATTAAATACAAAGATTAGCACAAAAAAAATTAGCAATTGTAAAGACAAGTACTCAGAAGATAATAAATGCCATACAGGTGCCCCTGGATGTTTATACCCATATGTTTTTCTCAGTCATCCCACTTCTTTCAGTGTGTAACATGCAACATATATTGGAAATTAATTTGGGGCATGGGGGTACTTTGTTCAAATACTTTTTTTTTTTATGGGTTGTTGCCAATATCATTTGTAGTCGCTGCTGGTAGGTGTGCTTTGGGTGAGTGGGAAAGCCTCATGGAAATGGTGGATTCTCTTCTGCAGCATTTTTTAAATAGTAGCAGGCAAGTGTTTCAAAGTAAACTCTGTGGCCCTTGTTTTAAGGGACTCTGGCTCCCATGATGATGGGAGAGCCTGTCCCTTAATGAACAGCTGATTAAAACAAAGCTGAGCAGAGACCTTCACCAGAATAAAAGAGATTAGTAGAAACAGAAAATGGATGGCTGACTAGAATCTGATGCTTATACTTTTGTCTAAGCATCTCCTCTAGCCTTTCAAGACCTTCACCTATGAAACTGTTGCATTTGCTAGTATCTGGTTTTCCAAACCCAGTGCAAAAGTTAGTAGAAAAGTTCTAAAGCTCTGGAGTCAGATATGTCAACTTCCATGCATGTCTGGAGTATGCTAGGCTCCACCTCCCACACACCTGATAGTTTTCCAGTAGTGCTGGCTGGTGGGTGTACTGGTGTAGGTCTTGAATTCTCATGTTTAAGCCATTCCACTTGGAACGAATATGGAACTATTGATTACAATAAAGAAAGGGATCAAGTCAGATCAAGTGTAATCCTCTGAGGTGTGGATATAAATCCCTATTTCAGTCGATTCTGAATTGCATAGTTAAGGTGTAACAGCTCCTAAAGGAATGATTGGGTTTGGGTTTACTCTAAAGTATTCAGTAGTCAAACAGTAAGAACCTTCTTCTTGTGTGAAAAAGAAAGCTGAACTTTATTCCTCTCTGTTCTAGATGAGAGGGAGCTGAATGAGGCCCTTTAAGGGTGGGACTAATAACATTCCTTGATTATGTATTGTAAGGGACTGCTATGCTCAAAACTTGCTTAGTGTTTCAGCCCTGTTACCCAAAAGAGGGTGGAGGAATAGAGGGTCCTAGTTTAAAAACCTTTCTTTGAGGCTTTTTAGAAATGCTGATTATCAGTCAGGTGATATTACTCTAACTAGCCACTTCATAAGGGTTAGAAATGGGATACCTTTCACTTTTTCAGCATTTGAAATGTGTAGGTACCTACATCTAAGTTAGTCACCATGGCTTCCTTTTTAGACACCAGTGAGTTTCAGTTATTTCTGTCACATTTAGTGTGAGGTGTAGAAATTTAGAGATAACATTCAGAATTTAAAGATTCAGCAGTCTTCAAGTTGGGAACTTTAGGGTACAAGCCAGTGCCATAGGTTTGGAATCTTTAAGGTTGGGTTGGAAAGTAGGCCATAGTTCTGATGGTTTCTGTGTACTTTTTTTCTTTGAAATATAGAAACTGTGGAGAGTATTCAGGAAGGCTCAGCTAGGTGATGAGTGGATCTGATTTCTGTAGGAACCCACTGTAATCTGTGTGGTGTTCACAGTCACTTGCTTGTGCTCCAGTTCTGCTTCTGTGCTGGAACGTGTCCAGAGAAGGGCCATGAGGATGATCAGAGGGCTGGAGCACCTCTCCTATGAGGACAGACTGAGAGAGTTGGGGTTGTTCAGGCTGGAAAAGAGAAGGCTTCGGGGAGACCTTATTGTGGCTTTCCAGTATCTGAAGGTAGCCTACAAGAAAGCTGGGGAGGGACTTTTTAGGCTGTCAGCCAGTGATAGGACTAGAGGGAATGGATTAAAATTAGAGATAGGTCGATTCAGGTTAGACATTAAGAAGAATTTCTTCCCCATGAGGGTGATGAGACACTGGAACAGGTTGCCCAGAGAGGTGGTGGAAGCCCCATCCTTGGAAGTTTTTAACACCAGGCTGGATGGGGCTCTGAGCAACCTGATCTAGTGGGAGGTGTCCCTGCCCATGGTAGGGAGGTTGGAACTAGATGATCTTTAAGGTCCCTTCCAATCCTGACAATTCTATGATTCTATGATGCAGATTCACAAATATAAATCTCTAGTGACCTCCTAAATGGGTCAAGCTGTCCCTTGGGGGGTTGGCAAAAAGGACCAAGAGCTTAAAAGAGGCCTCTGCTCTCCAGAGTGGTTCCTGGGTTATTCCTCCCTTCATATTCAGTCAATTTACAGCAAAATAGTTGTACTGGTGTTCAAAAGAATATACATTCTGACTCCTGAATGCTGCTATTTGGGTCAGTCTAGAAATCTCTCCTGCTGTCTCTAATCAAGACCTGTGGCAAATGCTGAGGAAAAGGGTGACAGGAAAAGGATGTGAACAGAGTGACCTTGAATTTGCTGTGCTCCTCAGCTGACAGAAATCAGCTGCTTTGGGGCTTTGGACATGAGAGCTGCATGCAGATGATCATACAGAGGTGACAACTATCTGATGTTCACTCAGTCAACCTGCGGGTGACTCTCACCACAGGCTGTCACTGAATACTATGATGCTACTCTATGGCATATGACAAAGGACTTCCTTCTGCTTGCTTTTAAAATTTCTCTGGATAAATTCCATGGGACCTCTTTAGTTCTTACATTATAAGAAATAATAATCATGACCCATTTCATCTGCTCCATGGTATTTAGGACTTTGCAGACCTTTGTCATATCCTTCTGGATATGCTGCTTTCCAGGATAAAGAGTCATAGTCTATGGGGGTGACCCTTAATATGGGAGCTACTTCATCCTTCAGATCCCTGTTGCCCTTCTCCCTACCTTTCATAACTCTGTTACACTGATCTGAAATGGGGTGGCAAAAGCTGTATAAGTCTGATTGCATTTGCCTAGTACCAGGTATCCATAGAATCACAGAAACACAGAATGGTAGGGATTGGAAGGGACCTCTGGAGATCATTGAGTCCAACCCCCCTGCCAGAGTAGGATCACCTAGGGCAGGTCACACAGGAACGTGTCCAGATGGGTTTTGAAAATCTCCAGAGAATAAGACTCCACAACCTCCCTGGGCATCCTCTTCCAGTGCTCTGTCACATTCGCAGGAAAGAATTTTTTCTTGATGTTGAGGTGGAACTTCCTGTGTTCCAGTTTGTGACCATTGTCCCTTGTCCTATCACTGGGCATCACTGAAAAGAGACTGGCCCCTTCTACCTGACACCCATCCTTCAGATACTTGTAAACATTGATAAGATCACCTCTTAGTCAGCTCTTCTCCAGGCTAAATATCCCCATGTCTCTCAGCCTGTCCTCATAAGATGTTCCAGTCCCTTAATGATCCTCGTAGCCCTCCATTGGACTCTCTCTAGTATTTCCCTGTCTCTCCTGAACTCGGGATCCGAGAACTGGACACAGTACTCCAGATGTGGCTTTACAAGGGCAGAGTAGAGAAGAAGGACAACCTCCCTTGATCTGCTGGTCACACTATTCTTAATGCACCCCAGGATACCATTGGCCTTCTTGGCTACAAGGGCACATTGCTGTCTCATGGATAACTTATTGTCCCCCAGGACTCCAAGGAGCTGCTTTCCAGCAGGTCAATCCCTAACTTATACCGATGCATGGGGTTATTTCTCCCCAGGTGCAGGACTCTGCACTTGTCCTTGTTAAATTTCCTTAGGTTCAACTCTTCAGTCTGTTCAGGTCTCACTAAATGGAAGCACAGCCAAAAAGGTTTCAATGATTTTAGCTTTCTGGTAACTATTTAAAGGATTCTATTTTTTTCTATACAGAATAGAATTTGTATTTTTCAATATATATATTCTTTAGCTTATACTTTAAATTTAGCACCAGGAAGAGAAAGAAGAAAGAAAGAAAAAAAAAAAAGTATTTAGATCCTTTCTAATTGTGATTTCTGGTTTTCTGGTGGGACAGAGCTTGCATTTGCAGCCTGAATAAGTCGTTCTGTGATGGATTTTGTACCTGCAACTGTTCCAGAATTAAATATTACTCATCCCAGACCTCAGGAAATTGTAATTACATGGAATAAAGCCCACATTTGAAGGGGGAGCTGGAAAACTTGTTCTTAAACCATTTGTTGAAAGCTGGGTAGAGTTAGAAACATTAAAATGTAATCCCAGGGAAGATGGATTAGTGACCAGAATTCAAGAAAAGCAGTCAGATGTGAATAATAAATTGCATTTGTTATAAGACTCTGTGGTTTCTCATATGGACACTTGCATGGTACATATAAAATTATACATATGAGGTATAGTTTCCAGACCTTTTTTTCCTTTACATTTTCTAACTCTTTTATAGACGGCATTAATGTCGTGTGTTTTGTCCACCTGAGCACATCTATATATCACAGCATAGCCCCCAGCATCATGGACAATTTATATTGTAGTATTTATAGCCAATATGCAAAACATTAACGCAATGGCCATCGACCCTGACTGGGCCCATGGGCTCAGCAACGTTGGGCAAATAACCACACTGCTAGTGACATTATACTTTGCTCTGCCTGTCAGTCTGGGCAGTAGCACTGTGGATCAATGTTTTACTTTTTAAATTGTTTGTTGCCAGGAGCAACATCACAGGACATTGCTGCCTGCAGCCTGGTGTGGGGACCATAAGTCAGGGAGCTATAATCTTTGTGTTTATGAATAATAAGGTGTATGCCTGCACGCTGACAAAGACCACATTCACAAAACATGTTTTTCTTTCCTCTTCCATGCCACCAAGAGCTAAAGGGATACATTGCAGCGGTCTCAGGAATGAAGTCTTGCAGACTGCATATGATTGAGCTGGTTCTGGTGGCTGGATTCTGGGGTCTTCCTGCTTAGAAAGAGTATTAGGAAGCAGGTCTGCCCCTGGGATGTGTACTTTTGTGATCTAGAGATAAGACAACAGTCCCAAACTTAGAGAGTCTGAAAATATATGGGATTTGAAAATTGGATGCAAAGTAACAGCAATTCAAAGAAATCCCCTTGCAATTTTCTTTTTTTTTTTTTCTTTTCTTTTTTTCTTCCCACCCCCTGTGAAAATTATAGGCACTTAAAATAGACAATAGGTATTGGATAAAACGTGAATTAAAAATTTATGCTTCCCATGGAAAACATTGACATTTTATTTAGAGAACCCTCTGTGCCTGAAATTCCTCAAGGTTTTGGGGAAGAGAAAGGTATTTTTAAAAGATTTTTCAAAAAAAGATGAAAGCAATCCAACAATCGGTCCCATTTTCTGATCAGGACTAATCCATGCACCTGGATAACATTGGTGTGCTCTTTCGGAACACCCCACATATTTTTCTCTGTTCCTATGTAGGATTAGGACTATTTTGTTTGATACTAAGTCAACAATTCCCTTGTAGTAGGTGACATTTCTTTATGTATCTTTGATCTGAACTCAGGCAAACAGAAACCAATTTTAATGAAAATGGTCTTGCAGATAATTTCTTGCTTGAAAAAAGGTCATTATTTAAAAGATTTTTTTTCACACTGGATCAACATACTAAAAACTACTTTCTTTTTAAATTCTACATCTCCAGTATTTTAGGAAGTGAAGGACATGCTTCAGAGTTTCCCTTCCCATCCCATATATGCTTTTTCTGAAAGGGTATATCGCAGACTCTTAGCCTCTTTGCAGATCTGGCGGACTATAGATACAGTAATGTCAAAGTACATGGAGAGAAAATGTCTCTGGAATGACTTTTATATGGATAGAGAAATCTTGTACATTAAGCTGAAACTATTTTAATCACCTGGAGTAAAAAAACTTGAACACATAATGTGGAAGAACTAGGTAGCAAAATAATGCAATAATACACCTGTAGGTTTAAGAACAAGACATAATATAAAAAGACATAAGACATAATATAAAAAGACATAAGACATAATATAACAAACAAGAAGGCTGGAGAGGGACTTTTTACAAAGGCCTGTAGTGATAGGATGAGAGGTAATGCTTTGAAACTGGAAGAGGGTAGATTTAGATTGCAAATAAGAAGGAAATTCTATACTCTGAGAGTAGTGTGACACTGGAACATTTTTGCCCAGGGAAGTTGTGGATGCTCCATCACTGGATGTGGTCACATCCAGGTTGGATGGGGCATTGAGCAAACTGTGGGAGGTGTCCCTGTCATAGCACGGGCATTAGAACTAGATGATCTTTAAGGTCCCTTCCAAACCAAACCAATCCATTCTATCTTTCTATGATTCTATGAAAAATCTTTACTATAGACATGGCCCAAAGCTAGAGGTTCCCTGTTGCCTTATAGAACCAGAATAGGATGGATGAAAGGGGGAAGAGAGGTGAAATGGTTGAGACTAGGCCTGTGAAGATAGATCCTGTTTTCAAATTCATGGAACTGGAAGGGAGTGCTATGAGGGAGGTGGGTTTCTAGGGGACAGAAAAAAATCATGACATGACTTAGCCATGTTCCTGTCATGTAGTCATCCCTACTGCTACACAGTCTGAAGCTGGTTGACTGCAAATTGAGTATAAAGAAACTCCATTAGTAATTATATTGCAGAGTATAAGACTATGAAATGAGATTTGTATAGTGGACCTATACTACTAGTTGTTTTGTACAGGCTCAGAGAGAGAATAACTTCCAGCTTTGGGGCTAACTTAAATGAATAAATTTCTTCTTAGCAATATAAAACATAAACCAGATTAACTAGGAACCACGTCTGCCAAACAATGAGCCAGGTCTTCAGGTGAAGGTGGCCTTGCCTTTTATTCCAGCCATACACAAGTCATATTCTGGTAAGAAATTCAAGAGATTACAGGGTAGGTCACTAGGGTTACATTAATTGGTACAGATAGCAATTCTTTGTTAATTTCAGCTTTTCTAACATAAGGATTGATGAAAAATTCTGCAGATTACATTGATCTTATGTTCCTGGGGAGATTTTCGTTTACCTTGGTTGAAGACACACCGCTGCGATTTCTGTGGCTGTCACCATAGAGCTCATCACTGAATACACCATTGCTCTTTCTAAGATCTTGATGTTTTGTTTAAAGCACCCTAATATTTTGGCCACTTTGTTTCTCTCCATTTCCCTTCCCTCTGAACAGGACTAAAATATGCCAGAAGGTCATAAAGACAACACTAAAGGATTGAGTACTGGTAAAGAGAGAAAATGGGTTTTGTCTTTCCAGTTTCTTTAATATCTATGTCTCTCTTCCCAAGTGCAATAAATGTTAATAATGCCAAAAGTCTTGCTGTGCTAACTTGGTTTGAAATCTATTTTGGCCCTGGCTGTGATCTGAGGCTCTGAACTCTTTAGACTAGTAAAATCCAGAGGTAGAGTGCATGTGGAGATAACATCTGTTTGCAACCGATGTTATCTTTTAAAGGGTTTATCTCTTATGCATGGAGCTGAGTGGGGTTGTATTTCACTGCATCTCTTGCTGTGAGTGCTGATCATGTGGACATACCTTTAACTTTAAATGTCTCATTTGGGTAGGGCTACTAGCAAAGCAGAAGACACTTGGGGTTCAGCATAGGCTGAACCACCTGAATGTTTTTCTCAGTTGCTGGGTGGATTTTGCTACTAGACAAAACTAGTTTAAAACAAGGTGAAACATGTCCATGTGTGTTTCAGTTATGCCTTTGACCACTGCAAATATGGATGCTGACTAGCACAAAAGTAAACTAAAAACCTCTGAAAACAAAAAAAGTTGTCTTTATATATGTTCTTATAGAAATATCATATTAATGTGTTGATGTCCAAAATACCACTTTTACCACTTTTTACTGTCTGTCTGCCAGCAGTACATTAAAGACCTGATTCTTTATTCCTTTATACTACTTAGTGAAGTTGCTCATTATTTACTTTTGTGTACAGAAGAACCAGCCATTATTCCTTTCGGTGTGTGACTGCATAGGTGCCCCAGGATGCCATCCGTTTTTAAATGGTCTTTTCCAACTGACCTTGAAAGAAAGTTCATTTTAATGAGTGCAGCAAAATACATATGAAGGAGCTGAACTTGATTTTCCTGACAAATTTGTCCCTCATAAATTTTCCAGCTGGAAATTAGTATTTTGTTCCTCCCTTGTTTGTTAGTGTTAATTAATTATTTTTTTAATTTTTTTTTTCCAGAGTCTTTTTTTTTTTTTTTTTTTTTTTTTCCCTTCAGAATGGTCTTTAATCAAAAATGCTTGCTGAGAAGCCAGGGAAGCTTCATGACTTTTTACATACCTTGAGGCCATGTTTCTTTTGCTGTTTGCAGTGCCCCATCTGAGGCTGGTTATTTCAGGACTGCCTCCCTTCTTTTTCCATATTATCTTTGCAGGAAAAGGACAACTTCCACCTTCCTACCCTCTCAATGTTTTTGCCAGAACTTGTGTTTATCAACTTCCTTCCTGCCCACAGGTTCAGCATTGTACAGAAGAAATGAGCTGAGGGGAAGATTGCTTCTCCTTCCCCCACATAGGTAGGGGTAGCTCTGCACACTTGGGTTCTCTGTCTGTCTTTGGCTTCATATAGCAGAATCACAGGAAAAAAAAAAAGAGTAACTAAGGTTGGAGGGATGTCTGCTTTGACTCCAACCTTCTGCTCAAAAAAAGACCAGCTTTGAAGATCTCTGCGCTCTCCCATGAACTAGTTGCAGAGAGCAACAATCTATTTTTCTTGAAAGCAAACAGTCCCAAGTCTTGTAGTTTCTCCTTGCACACTACACAGTCCAGCCCCCATCCAGGTTGGTTGCCCCTGCTGTACTCACTCCCATATGTCCATGTCTCCCTTGCACTGGGGAGCCCAGAACTGTACCAACTCCAGATGTGTCACCTGGGCTGCGTAGAGGGAATAGACCATTTGTTGAAATTCCTGGCCAACCTCACATTAACGTAGCCCAAGATGTTGTTGGCTGCCTTTGCCACAAGGGCACATTAATGGCCTGTATTCAACATGTCGTCCACAAAAATCTCCCTGTCATTCTCTCTGCAAACTGCTTTCCAGTTGGTGGGTTCCCAATGTGTACTGCTTCATAGGCTTATTTGTCTCTATTGTATGGATTTGCATTTCTCTCTGTTCCTGCCTGACCACTTTTCCATATTGCTAAGGTCCCTCTGAATGGCAGCCCTGCTGCACAGTATACTTACCGCATCCTCAAGTCCCCAACTTTGGTGTCATCTGTGAACTCTTGACCTTTCATTTGGGATTTTTTTTTTTAATTTTATTTTTATTTTATTTTTTATTTTGGGAAAGATTCAAAGACTATGGACACATTTGTACAACTAAATTACTTATGGTCTTTACTGCTCTGAAGTGTGGTAGCAGGCTAACACAGAAAGGGTTCCTAAAGAGGGTGGCTGCATTTGTGTACAGCAGTCATCCTTGGACCAAATTATGTCTTGAGTTATGCCTGGGAGATGTCTGGGAGCATTTTAGCTGGCCAGGGCCAAAGCCAACACCAAAGACTTCTCCAACAGTTTAGCACTGTAGGTGACCAAGCTCAAGTACCCAGAGATATAGCCTGGCAATGCTTAGTTCACTAGTGCAGACACAGAATCCAAGTTCAGTCATATTTAGCAACCATCAGAACACAGCAGAACTGTGTCCTCTTGAAAGCTAATTAGCTGTAAAATGGCAACAAAATAATAACCTAGATATGTCCTCATCTTAGTGCAGCAAGGTCTGTTGAAGAATTTATTATTTTCAGGTCTGTTGTTAGGGCAATGAAAGCAAGGATTTTGTATGTTAATTCTCACACTTGTAGGCAAATCATGAAACAGTACTTGGTGATAGGCTGCATTATGGCTGGTCTAGACTTAGTTCTTGATGAACCAGCCAAGTGAGCTCAATAGATGCTAAATCTGAAGGCTTGCTTCACTAAGAACCAATCACTGTTGTAGGTTTTCCTTCTATCCTGTCTTTTCTTTTCCATCTTTTCCTTTTCCCTCTCAAATGGCCTAGAAACGCCTCCCAACACCACACATCCCAGGCCCATACTCCTCCACCACACATACACAAACACTTTGTCTCCTAATGCAGGAGATTTAGAACACCCTCACTTTCCCCCAAAGATGTCTCCTAGCTTTAGAGCCTTATTCTCTTCTTTGCTGCCCTTTCTTTAGTTTATGGTTCATCTCATGTTTTCCAGTAGAGATGCATGTGGCATCTTTCTAGTGCTAGCCAAAACAAGCCAATTTCCTTCCAGAAGAACTGGCATAGTACTTCTCTTGGAACCTGTCGTCAATTTGATGGAAACAGTTAAGGAAATAATAATTAAATTAGATCTGCAGTCAGATAGGAGGGAACAGTAACCCTTGATCGGTGGGGACTGGAAGAGGAGATACCCTGGAAAACAGAGGAAGTGGGGTTGTGGGTAATAACCTCTTCATCTGGCAACACTGTAGAAAAAGGGTCTGTGGGTCTTTGTCTACAGCCTCATTACTTCTGTGTTTGCAATACAACTCTAAAGCAAACAAGAAGCATCCTTCTGGTTTCATCACTTCCTCAGTGCCTACTACCCTGCTTCCATTCAGCCAAAGTGACCTTCTTTGTCCTTACGTGTTGCACTTTCAAGTTTTTAATCTCTTTGTCCACAGCAAGTGCTACATGAAATTAAAAATGAAACAGAAGCATAAGCTAAACTGCACCCTTTTGTATTACAGCCATGTGTACTATAACCACAATAAAATACTATTGTGATAAATCTTTAAGTAGGGGTCAATAAAGCAGTAATACTCTACAGTGGAAACTGTTCATTTCACAGAATAACTGATTTATTACACCATTAACTTGTCCTTAGCTTTGTCTTAGGGCAGTTTACTAAGTGAGTGCTTGTTAACTACTGTAATAAACTGTTTCTTGAGGGAAATACTCAAATAACAGTCTGTAAGCTATTGACAGGTGCAAGATCAGTCCTTCAGTCTACTGGAACAGTAACGTCTGTAGTGCAGAAGAAAAACACATATAATTTGATCATTTTCAGTCACTATGGTATCAAAGACAGCATGCAAATTTGTGAAAGTGTATACTCTGAGTAAATAATAGGCTATAGTAACTGATGTTTAAAAAAATTAACCTTTGGGGGCTGTATTATTTTTGTTTACATGCATCAGGTAGGAAATTAGTATGAGTGGTGAGTTCCTGGCAGACAATGCCTTCAGCCAGTGGAGACCTGTCGTGGCACTTGTGATTGTGTCACTAGAGAGTTGTTGCAGGAGGGTAGAGGATTGCCATGTCAAGAGTGAGAAGAACTTAAAAGCTTCGTAAAAGAAGGTAATATGACTGCAGTAGCAGATCCAGAATCTACTATCTCAGAGTCCTGTAGTTTCGTCTGGGTGGTCAGGAGGAACCAGTCCCTGACTCTCACCCTCCTCAGCTGGAAAGTGTCCCTTCACTCATACTTATCCTGTCTTTGTCATTAACATTGGAGTGCTTCAAAATGTTCTTTGGCTGAAGAGGTGTGGGATAGCCCATACTCAGGACTGGACCTGGACATCAGGGTGGATTATCTTCATTGGGATGTGCTTACTGAGACAGATATTTATTTGCTCCAGAGTGGAGTCTTGGTGAACTAACGTATATGCAAGAGACATATGACCTTAGTGTGGAACAGTGAACTGACTGTAGGGACGCATCTTTAAGAATATATATGTAAGGGAATCAGATGTGCTTGTGGCAGTTTTCTGACACAGAGACCAGCTGGCATGGAATGGCCTTTGACCATGCAATTAAAGCTTTTAGCTTCCAAACCAGGTGTCAGCACTCAAACTGAGCATGGTTCTTGACTTGTACTCAGGAGAGAACTATTTTGGGTCAGTGTTATTTCATATTGAAACCATGCCAGGGCCTGCTCCAACAGTATTAGGAGATGATTGAATTCTATTGCCCTGAAACATTTCCTGACACAAACTAATTTTTTTTATGTATGTAGTTTTAGAAATTATAGAGGTCTGAGGCAAGTCACCTGGGATCTGTACAACCATCATGATGTTTTTATTTCATGCTAGTGTAGTTCCACTGACTTTAGGGAGGTTACTCTAGATTCACATTGGCGTGATCAAGATAAAAATTTTTATTATGTAATTTTGGAAGAAAAAATGTCCACTTTCTCATGCTTAGAACTCAGTCTTCTAAAATTTAATGCATAGGTAAAGCCCAGCTTGCTAATAAACTGGTTAAACAGTGAACATATCCTTACATAGGAGAATTATCTGCAACTTGGACATCAACAGAAATGGACTTGTTACAGAGCAAGTTTATTAGGAGTGATGTACAAATCAGCAAAGATGAATATGAGACAGGAATCATCAAAAGGTGCAAAAGAATTCTTATGAGGGAGATATGTGTGGAGGGATAGGAAAGAGCAGAAATATGTGGAATGGTATGTAGTGATACTGGAAATAAAAATACTACATGGAAAGACTCAAGATCAAGCAGAAATAAAGATTGAGACAGCATAGCCATTATTACAGTTGGCAGATAGGAGACCTGGAAATACAAAATTGTTAATGGACAGGACGATAAAGTAAGCAAGACTATAAGGTAGTGATGGGAGAAGCTGGGGTGCTAAGTGAAAAACCGAGATGTCTGCCCAGTTTACAGCAGGCACTCGAGGCCTGGGAGTGGAGAAACAGAGAAGAAATCCATATCCAGCAAGGAGAATAGAGAGGCTAAGATATGGGGCTCAGGTAAGGAGATGTAGGAGTGCTTGGGGAACACAAAGGAAAGGGAAGGAGGCCTCGACTCTGGCGAAAAAGCCCTGGCGTGGGAATAACGGAGCATTGATGGAAGCCTTGGAATATGCATGAGTTGACTGTGTTGCGAGGAGAGGAAGGTGAATCATCTGCCATTGCAGAGGGTGCTCTGAGATAGCAAGAGAAGGGAAGGTGGCAGGCAGGCTCTGCTGGATGGGAGAAGGAGAGGAAGCTTAGACAGAATCTCTCTTGAATGCAATGAAGTGTGTGACACACTAGGCTTTAAAACGCTTATAAATCAGTGTCAGGAACAAGTCTGCCAACAAATGCAGGGTGAACAAAATAGAATCTGAAAACCTCACTATCATCCTGGGAAACAACACATTTTTAAATGCTGCCTGCCTCCTACATGAAGCTGAATACATCTGAAAATATCCCCTAATTTGCATACAAATAGCTACATAAATTGGACTTGATCTTGCTTTTGGTTGTAAACAGAGGCATGGAAACAGAAGGCAGTGCAGTGCCGTAAATGTTGTGCTGGACTTGGTTTGCAGCTCTGCTCCAGTCTCACTTTCTGACCTTGGGTGGGAGGCTCCTTGGAGAAAAAATGGCAGGAAAAATATTTTATCTTCAAAAGAACAGGAGAAGCTAACAAGAACAGGGAGACCATATCTGTGAGAGGGCTGAGTCTTTCTGAGATATTTAGAGGAGGACTGTCTTCAGTAATTTTGCATATTGAAAAGTTATACACCAAAGTCTGAGACAATTACCTTAGGCTTGATTGATACTGAATGGAGGAAAACAGGTGGAAAGCCATTCTTCTGACCTATTATAAATGCTTGTCTCAGCATAAGATGAATTGCCCTTGGGAGATGGGATCTAATAACAGTCATGAAAGGAACATAGTGTAAGTGCATTGGATTCAAATGTCCAAATGGTAGGCTTCTGAATTACAGCAGATGACTCCAACCTAAACTGTCTTTCTTTCAGAAATTTAACTGAAAATATTTAGTGGCAATACTTAACATTCCCTCTAAATGTTTTTGAGAGCTTGAAATGTGACATGTAAACATACATATTACTGCTATTACATAGTAGTAAAAATATCCCCAAATTTCACATTTTTAGCACTTGAAAGATCAGATTTTGTAACAACTACAACATTGAAATCTCAACATTTCACTGTTTTTCACACTCCTTTTTCCCTCCAACTTTAATAATTGAAAACAAAAATATTTATGTGTAACTTCTATTCAGGCCAAGTCACACTGCATGCAGATGATGAAGTTTTCTTCTAGGAATATTAAGTTTATTATTAGAAAGTAGCTTCTCTGGCACAGCTATTCAAAATCTCAAATAGCAATGAAATCTCTTTATAAATACAAGCTCTCACATATACTAGAAATGAAAAATTTTTGGATTTATTTCCCTGCCATTGGAAATGGTTTTACTGAAAGATGACATCATGTGTGGGATCTGTGTCAGTTTTGTTTAGCCATTTCTTGGCTAAATCTAAACCATTTTGTTCCCTCTGTAGATGATAGATGTCTCTGAAAAGGCAACTCATTCCATATTAAAATGGGCACCCAAGGCAGAGGAGATAAATCATGCTTTGTAGGTGCACCTTTTCCCTACTGACTACTGAGAGAGCATAGTTTAGACTAAGAGGATATTTACATGTCTACAGTGAAGACAAATGTCTTGTGCAGCGTGCTCTAGTTGAAAAATCATTATCATTGATTTCAAAAGACTCCAGGATCACTCCTGCCTCCACAGTAGGAATTTGAAAGTAGTGAGACTGCCGGCATCACTGAGTCTACTCCTGCATTACAAGCAACAATGACAAAAAACATGTCTTCGACCCTTTCTTAAATGCAGCCAGTCTCTGTATCTCCTCCTTCCTTTAGCATACCTCTCCTTTTGGGAGGCTGGTCTGTAGCATCAGTTTTATTCGGTTTTGATTTTGCCTGTAATGTTTGCTCCAGAGGGAAAAATGATCAGTAGATTTTTGCTGTTCCTTCCCTGGTCCTTTCTGCTTAAGGCCCACACTGGATACCTGTCCTCTTGGACAACTGCACAGCCCTGTGTGCTCTGGATGTGCTCAACTGACAAACATGACGGATCTCTTTAGTAAGATCCTACAACCATGTTTGGGCCCCCTTTTTTTTTTAAGTGATGCTGATATGCCTGTGTTGTCCTTTTTCTCCTTCTCAGCCTTTTGGCTTTACATGTCTCTCTTTGAAAGCTGAACAGTCTGCATTTCAGACCATATTCTTCTACAGTTTCTGGTTCTCAAATATCTCAATCATTTCCCATTGCTTTACCACAGGGCTACTTTCTCTCATTGTCACCTTGCATTCTTTTTTGTTGCCTAGTTGTCCTTTGTGTAGTGAACCTGTTCCTCAGCACTATCTACATAGCACGCTGCTTTTTCTGGTTTGTTATCATGATCACGCTCCCATTTGTGGGTAACCATCTTCATGTAAATTATGCCCGTGACTTTGTGTCCTTCTGTACTTTTTCTGCTTCTCAAACACAAATACCTCCACTAAAACATGTCTAAAAGCCTCGTTCTCTGGACAAATATATGAATAACCCGTCAATGCAGTGTGAGGAGATCTCTTGATGTCTGAGTAGAACAGTTCCATAAAATACCATAACAGTTTCTTAAGCTATCTCCATTGAAGGGTGGGTGTTATATCTACCAGTTTCCAGGAGGTCTAGCCCTACCCATAACAATAAATAATTCCCTTGATAGAATTAATATGTTGTTATTCCTTTGTTAGAGCTGAGCTGTATCAGAGCCACATAAAGTTAAAGCCTTTTAACTGTGCTCAACATTAAACTGTTGCAGGTGGTTAAATATTTTGCCCAGATACTGTTATAGACTTGGAATCAGCTACTACAAATAACAACCCCATCATCAGCTGTAGACACAGAGACTGAGGCCGCTTCCATGGCTTTGATATTCACATCAAAATGCACATAGATATACATGTCACGGATCAAAAAACAGGAACAAACCAGGAAGCACACAGGAAAGCCCCTGCTGAAAAAAATCAGGGAGAGGTACTGAAAGGAGTTGGGCAGAAATCACCCTTGCTATGTACATTTGGGAGGGTTGGGTCATCCTGCAAGACCTCTCTGATGGGCTGCATATTGTGCTGCCCCTTTCCCTGGCAGCAGACCCTGGCTCTGAACATTGCCTTAGCCTCATGGAGATTTCTTCTGATATTACAGAGCTTGTAGGGATGTGGCAGCAGAACAACCTTCTTTTCTTACTTCATGAGATGGCTTGAAGTTGAGAATTGAAGTGCCCCTGTACTCGGCACTGGTGAGGCTGCAGCTTGAGTGTTGTGTTCAGTTTTGGGCACCACAGTATAAAAAAGACATGAAGGTGCTGGAACAGCAAGGACAACAAAGCTGGTGAGGGATCTGGAGAAAACTTCTTATGAGGAGCACCCGAGCGATCTGGGGTTGTTTAGTCTGGAGAAGAGGAGGTTGAGGGGATACCTTATTGCTTTCTACAACTGCCTGAAGGGAGGTTGTAGTGAGGTGGGTGTTGGTCTCTTCTCCCAGACTGGAGGAGAGGAAATGGTCTTAAGTTGTGCGAGGGCAGGTTTAGGTTGGATATTAGGAAAAAATTTTTACTGAATGGTGAGGCCTTGAAACAGGCTGCCCAGGGAGGTGGTGGAATCACCATTCCTGATGTTAAAAAAATGTGCAGATGTGGCACTTCAGGACATGGTTCAGTGGTCATGATAATGTTTAATAAACAGTTGGACTTGATGACCTTGAAGGTCATTTCTAACCTTTTCTGTGATGATTCTATGATTCTATGATTAACGGTGTTTGTACACAAGGGACTCAAGATTATGTATGCAGGCTTTTACGGAACTTCCTGGGAAATTTGCCAAAACATTATCAGTTTCAGATTAGATTAATTTTCCTTAATCTCCCACTGTGAGATAAAATCAAGTTTCTGAGAGTGGCAGCCACTGAACGATGACATAGATCTGTAGCTCTAGCAGAGTAGAAGATTGGTGTAGAGAGCAAAGGAGCAGAGGGTGTTTGGGCTGAGAGGCAGAGATACTTTGAGACCAGTGCTAAGTGCAGCTAGCCACCTTCTGTTTCTAGCAAGTGATTTATGACTTGAAAACACTCTAAATTCAGCTTGAAACCAGTAGCAAATTTAGGTCAAATTGAAAGAACAGCTCTGAGTGAAGAAAAACAAGCAAAGAGAAAAAAAAAACAAGAAAGTGTTGGCAATGTCAAAATGATTAGTTTCAGCATTCTCCAAACACAATGTTTCAATTTTTTTGAGCTGGATTCAGAAAGAGCATCTGCTGAAGGTATTCCAGCTCTCATAATCCCAGTGATTTGGGCACTACCTCAAAATGTTGAAGACCCCAAAGCCCATCCCTATCTGATTCTGAAAGGGAGTTTGGATATCTGCTTTCTTCTTTTAAGGAGATTTTTCCAACTGAGCAATCAAGTACTACATCTTTAGTTATTCTTTCTCTCTGCTGGACCTGTTCCATTTTGAAATCAAATTGTTACAAACAATTATTCACTAGGAAGGAGAGACACTCCATAGGCTGGGAGTCTAGAGAAGGGAAACCTGAGCTCAACTCTGTCTCCCAAGTTGTGCAGCAAGTTGGGGGGGGGGGGGGGAGAGGGCTGGGCAGAGACGAGTGCTTTAATCAGCTTACTCTGGAGAGAGGTCACAAATGGTGCTGCATCCTTTTTGTGGTTTTTTCAATAGCTTTTCATTCACGCTTTTTTTCTCTTGTCCTTTCTTTCTTTCTTAGCTGCAAAACCTGGAAATTAAAAGAAATCTATCATTTCCAACTGAATGAAAATTTTCCTATTTTTTTGTATCCAAACTGTTTTATTCATTTTGTGACACCTTTATTCTTCCAAATTTTCATTTTCCTTCCTCAACTTTTCAGTTTGTCTGCTGAAGCAAATAATAAGTCATTCTTATGGCATGTATTCAGCTTCCTACTGGACATCTAATCCACTGGAAATTTTTAAAGGTGAAACATATAGTTTACATTTTCTTTACTCCACAGGAGTAGTAACTGAAGCTTCCTTTTATTTTGGTGCTTGTTTAATAGTATAATCATCATTTCTGCATCAGAAATAATGACCTCATGGTCTAGCCCATTAAAAATAACACATGAAAGGCACAAACCCCACAGATTGTATTACTCTCCCAATATTACATTTTTCTGGGAACTTTTTCTTTCTGTCATGCTTTGTTATACAAGATAGAGAATAAAATAGTTTTGCAATCATTTCTAGGCTGTTTTGCATAGTGTGCTGTGTGTCATTTTTTAGTGTTTCAAATCCTTTAATCCTTCAAGTAAGAAATCTATCCTAACTACAGCATTGGCCTTCCAGGAACTTGTGCGAATGAAGGGTTTAGAAAGTTTATGGTAAAGGGATTACTACACATTACTATTGCTTAATGACTATTACTATGTGCAAATTCAGATGCCAGTGTGAAATCAGCACATTCAGCAAGTAGGAGGGGAGACATAATAGAGGGGAAAAATTAGGGTCAGTAGATTTTTTTAACTAGGAGACAGGCAGTTTTCAGGAGGATATAATTTCTTTTATTAACATGTAGCAACTGAGCTCTCAGGCACGTCAAATCCTCTGGATACACCAAACTCTGCTGACAATTAAGGCAGGGAAAAGAACAATTTGGGTCCTTGGTTGGCTAAATATGGACCACATGGCCCATTCCCTGTTATCTGCATGCTTGATGTGGAGAAGATCTCCAGGGAAGAAGGCTGGGCATGTCTTACTGCTCATCTAAGTCCTTCCTTATTTCCATGGTGTTTCTCACCAGTGGACTAAGATGCAGGAGCCCAGAGACTGAAGTAGAACTTTCCATGCAGCTCTACACAGTGTCTCTAGCTACTGGACAGCTGACTATTGTGACGCAGAACCACAGTTCAAAATAGAATAATGACGGAGATGAGTGAGAAGGAGTCTTGAGCTCTGGCTTGCTGCATACTCTCACTTTCCTGTGTTCCACAGCTTTTTCATCTACTGAAATAAAGATGATGGTAATTAATTGCCTACCTTGCATAGGTGGTCTGAAGTTTAATTAGCACGTGTACTCTTCAGTTGCAAGATAGCTTAGTGCTGTATTGCTGTAGTGCCACGTTTTACTCTTGTGTGAGAAACAAGATACATTACTCAGAAGCTGCTTGTATCTGAAAAGTGGGAGAGGTAGAGGAAGATGAAGTAAGGGAGCTCTTGCTGGCATGGCTTTCAGTGTGCTTAGAGTAATGGCCTGAAAAGAGAAAGCTAATTAGTAAAATCATTCTTGTTAAATCTGTCCATTAGGAATAAAATAATTTTAAACCATTACCAAGTGTACACAGATATACTTACATGCCTAGTGACCTATTGAATATAATACAGTAAGACTACCTCAATACCAGCAATATTCTTGACAAGAAATGTAACTCTAAAATCTTCTGCTCTTGGTGTAAACAGTGCATTTATAGTCTGCTTGGAAGTGAAGGTAATTATCTCCTAATGAACAGAGAATTGTGGCTAGGGAAAAATCATGATAGAGGAAGAGTAACTAATTTTTTAAACGGAATTATACATGTCTTGCTTTTATTATCATAATTAGCTTTTCTCCTCTTATACTTTTTTTTTTCTTTTATATTCCAGTAGACTGTTAAATCAATAACAGTCTCTACAGTGTCTGAAAAAAGTTCAAGACAAATGAACTTTCCCATATGGATGTAATATTTGCAGCCATAAATAAATTCTTAAGGTTTTTGTAAGGCTTTTCACACACCCACAGATTCTGCTATCAGCCAGTAAATCTTTGTTTAAGACACTATGAGATCAGATTTCCCTGGATGAAGTGTTGGCCAAAATGGGGAGAAAAAAAACATTGTGGAGAAACTAGTATTTCCAAGTTCTGCCATCCTTTCCACCCCAAGCGAAATATTCTCTTCCTCTCTATTTTTCAGCAGTATTTCCTACCATAGTGTTCACTTGGAATTAGGAAGGAGAAGCAGATAGTGTCCTTGGTGTGCATTTTTTCGCATAGCAGAGGGGATCTTACTGTTGTACAAATAACATTTTAAAAGTCAGAAGAGCAAAAAGTCATCTGGAATCTGTCTTTTTCTCTTCTAGTGGGACATCTGTTCAGCTGTCTCAGTTTTGTAGCTTAGTCCCTGTTCAATAGCACAAAAAAAATGCCTCCATGATTTCTCTAGCATGTCTGAGAGTATCTCTTGAGATTCCTCTGCAGCATACACAGGGGTGCTATGAATGCTTTCAGAAAAGGTTTGCTTGTAGCTATTCACATAATACTTCATACAACATTGTACTTTCCCACAGACATAGCTCTTCACATCTAAAAACTCTCTCTAGGAGTCAGATATGCAAGTACTAAAGCATTGAGTTTGTAGAGAATACTATGGTCTCATCAGTGATTCTGTTAGACAAAATAAACTATTTTATCATAGAGAAGAATAATATGAAGTATAGAACCTCACTGTCTTCCTGGAAGTCAGGACAGTGCTCTGTAGGATGTTTAATCCTGAATAACCTGTTTATTTTTGCATCTAGGGATATTAGTGATTTCTTATTTTGGGGGAGTTTCTTCTTTCCCCCAAAATACTTCCTTTAGACTTCTTTCCTTTTGAATCCATGGCAACTGTAGTCATGGAATTTACCACCTATAAGAATTATTAATGCTTCACAGATGAGCTGGCATTAGTAATTAACAGATGAAAGGCAATGACTCAATATCTGCAACACCTCTTATCAGCAGGATGTATCTTATATGTGTGCTGGACTTCTGTACACAAGAAGAACCTGATGATGTCAGTTACAGATTAGTTCCTACAATCACAGAGAAATAAATGACACTAAGGGATTCTGTAAAGTCCCTACTCATCCTTCTGCCCTGAAGTGGGATAAGTTACAGAATTAGTTATTGCTCTGCTGACATCCTAACTGAATTTTGCACAACCTGTTCTTATAACATTCCTGTGATGGAGATTCCCTCAACTACCTAGGCAGTCTTGACTGCCTCATTCCAGTGCTCTGTTATCCTCAATGTTTATCCTTTTCATCCTGATATTCAACTAGAGTCGTTCTAGAGTTTGCACACCTTACTTGTTGTCCTATCCAACACAGACAGGGAGAACAGCTTCAATACCCTTTCCTTCAGGCAGTCTTCTATGAAATTAAACGTTGTTCTGGGAAAACGGCAAAAATGAAGGGGACATGCCAGCAAACTGACTTTCATATCAAAGGCTTCTTAGCTTCAATGAACCAACTTATGTGATTCAAGGTCTTGCTCACAAATAAAGTTTTGCAGACTGACTAGCATGGCTAGCTGAATCTCTAGCTCGTGGTTTCTGTGGGCCCTGAATGCAGCTACTTGCATTACCTTGTGATGGAACTAAGAAGCACCAAGTGGTACACAGGATGCAGCTCCTACACCAAACACTGATGGGACTTCTACCTTACCTGAATAAACATGAATAAATCATGGTACGCCTATTTCCAGATGAAGTTTTATATGGACTGCTTTTCAGTGATTTTAAATAAATCTTCTGATGCTTCTTTAGGAGGACTTCATAGCACTTAGGAACTGCGACACTACTGAAATTTAATTTGATTGAATAAAATATGCAAGTAAGACTGGAAAGGGATGGTATGAATATATTACTGAATGCTCTTTTGCTCACCTTTAGATCATCATGCTTAGTCGTAATAGAATCACACTCAGTGAATCCCTTACAGTGACAGGATGAACTTTTACCTCTGACCTTTCATGTGACGCTAAGTAAACTGTCAATAAAGAAATTTCATCCCCCAAGGAAAAAAAAAAAAAGTGAGAATTCTCAAAACTTAAACCAAATTGAGTAAAATTTCAAAATTGCTAAACAAATTTGCATACAAAATATTTGTTTGAGTGTGTTAATAATCCCAGATGACTGACTAGTGACACATAAAAGCTCAGAAAAAGGAATTCAGGTTCAGGAGGTGCTCTAGCAGGAGCATGTAACCCCCCAGAATTCACTGGCTCACATTAAAGTTCACATTAATAAACTTTTAATTGTAATACTTGGTGGGATCCATCCTTTTGCACAATAATAGAACTGAGTCTCTTGAAGTTTAAGTAATGTATACATGGGCATGCATCAAGTTCCTTTCAGAACTACAATTTGGGACATCAGGCCTGTATGTCCCACACAAAATAAATTAATAATTGTCTCGGGTATGGTTTTATACATCTAAGCTCATAACCTAATCCCTTGTTCTGTGTTTATACAGTAGACTGTAGTACTTAAATTCTGTCCCTCCTTTATCAACTACAAAACAAATTCAGGCCTTGACATTTTCTAAGGTAGGAATGGCTGGAGACATCTGGCATCCCTATTTATGTTCAGATCTTGCTTATGAAAACTGTTGTGACAGATTTGAAAATGGAGGCAGTATAACTTGGCATTACTTAGGTAATGTGCCAGATGTGCGATTAAGTTTACAATATTAAATTCCCTATTCATTAATTAACAAATTTGGATCTCTCAGGTCTATCCAGATGAAAAGTCAGCCAATCGATGCCCCAAAATGCAGTGCATGTTTTGAAACTGTCTATTAGCAAAAGCCATTAATAGATAGACATACATTAAGAGATCTGTCATCATGGAACTGAGTATTTGAATAGCTCTTGTAGGCCTACCATAGTATGGATAAGGCTGTATCTGAACAGCAGAATTAAGACAGGATTATATCCTAAACTGGAGTACCTGTGCCAATATAATTTCAACAGCTTCAGTAACAAGCAAGACAAGTGACAATGTTGTCAGATTTGTACTGTGGTGTAGCCTTAAAAGCCTGTAATGCTGCATCTTGCTATTGATTTTTATCTGTTCTAGCAAAATCAAGGTAGGACAGATGTGCCAGCTTCTGCTGCAAGCACACATCCATTTAACTGTAAGGCATGCACTGAAACATTGATTTTAATGCTGAAAAAATGCTGTGGGCTGGAGTGAACTGTGTAATCCAGGAAGAGGAAAGAGGCCAGTTGGCAACTAATTTCCTGCTGCCTTTATTACTCTAAAAACTAAATCAATTTTTGTGTCTGGATGGGGTTGCTGAAAAGCACAACCTTTTTAAAAGCTACTTTTCTCTCCCCTTCAAACTCCTGGATCTAAACAAGTTCCACACACTTCTCTCTGGAAGCACAGCTTTAGAAAAACAAATGGATTGAAGTAGCCCAAGCCAGCATAAGAGTAAGAATTTCCATTTGGTGAATACTGCTCAGATAAAAATAACTTGTTTAATGGGGGGAAAAAAAGTAGGAGGAAAATCATTCCTTAACTGAAAAATAGCCCTTATACTTTATTTCTTATTAATGGTGGAGCTTTGCAAGGAGATAAGTATGTTGCATCTTTTCATTGTCTCTCTCTGTAAACCATGGAGCCATGAAATAAATTATGTGTATTTGCCTCCTTGAACATCCCCCTCAGTTGCACTTTGCCTACTAGTCTCTGATGGAATTATTCTAATATTCCAAACTTCTGTTGAGATATCAAACAGCTTCTTCTTCTCCTGTTAGAAAAGAAAGATCTACCACAAAAATGTTTCCTGCTTTTCCTCCAAAACCGTATTTTTTGCATATGGGGTTTGGAAACAGTTTGCTCTGGAGTTTATCTTTGACATGAATAGATTCTAGATTTACAGTATTTTTAAGATCCAGCAATTTGGGAAACAAAAGAACTAATTGCAATTTGTGCCTTGTTAAGATACAAATCTGACAGTGTCTAAAGCCTGGCATGTGGAATTGATTTTTTTTTAGCTGGAGAAGAAAAGCTCTGTGCTTGTATAATTTTTACAGTGGTGTGGGGTGTTTTTCTGTGTTTTTGCCAAATGGGACTGGCAGCATGGAAAAACCCTCTGTGTGTCTGTCTGTTGAGGAAAAGCAAAGTGGGTCTGTCATTAGATCCATCAGCATTCCCACAGGAGGTTCCTACAGCAGATTCCTGTAGGAATGGTGACCAGTCAGGCCATGAGAAACCCTAACAAGCTCTTTTAAAGGAAATGTCAGACTGCCAAAGAGAATTCCCTTGGTCCCATGCAAATATGACATGGCTCAAATTATTTCTGTATCTGGTCACTGCAATGGGCACGTGAATATGATGTATGGTGTCCCAGGAAAACCATGTGCACAAAGTCCTTGCACAGCACAGTGTCTCCTTTGCAGGCACCTTGCCTGCCATCTCGTGTTTGAGTTAACAGCATCAGGCATCCTATAAAGAGACCAGATAAATGCTGCCTGTTATGCCACCCACCCTCCTACAGAAGCTGGTGGAATAGATGAGGCTTCCTGGCCCAAGTGCAAGGTGTATGTTAATGGGTTAAACAAATCCAAGTTCTTCTCCCTGGAAGCCAGGGCAGCTGGGTTGGCTCAGAACTATCTAAAGCCTCTTAAACAGAGAAAGTGGTGTGTCTGAGTCATATACATGGTGGCTCCTCCGGAACAGGGGAGGTGCATCTGATGGGTCTAATTTTTCAGAAAATTTAATGATCACCCCATAAACCAAACACACAAAATCCAGAAGAAAGCCAAACAAAACCAAACAACAACAACAAAAAAGCTCAAAGATAGAAGGAATACTTTAACAGAGACCAGTAAGCTGGAGACCAGTTGAGACATGCAAGTTGTTGCAGATTTGAGAAAATAGAAAAAAAAATAAAGAAACCACAAAAGGAGTAAAATTTTATGTCGAAGATATGAGAGAGACCTGAGGAATAAGAGGAGGCTAAATTCAAGAGCTCTGAATAATTCAGAATAAAGCAAAGATAACACTCTACAATCTCTGTTAGTGTAAAGGAAAGGCTTTTATTGTAACTGTATGGATGTGGTGGTTTAGATAAGACTAACCATGAAAGTAGGCTGGTTTGTTGCTTTAATACATCTCTCACCTTTTATGTCTAAATGCTTTCTTATAAACATGGAGCAAACCATACCTAGGTTTTGAAATACCATTGGTCATAGTATTTCTGATTGCAGATGCCTAAGATGAAGAAATAAAGGCACTTGAAACCGCTTGGATTTACCTGGTAAAACAAAGGAGAGATACCCTGCATACAGCAACCAGATCCTAGTGTCGTGGTAGTGTGAAGACTGTCATAAAGTGGCCAGAATGAAGTATAGGAGTTCTGTAAATGTGGCCCAAAAATGTTGCCATCTAGAAACAGCTAAGATACCTCACCCATTTTAAAGCATCATAGATTGAATGCCTTTTTTAACTTCTTCAGGCTTAAAGAGATTTACTGAAGACTATGTGTAAATCAGCCTTGCAAAATCCCTATGGATGAAGGCAAGAAGGGGTTTTTTTTTTATGAGTATCATATTGGGATAAGCATGTGAATTATCTTTCACATTTTTTTCATTGTCCCCAGGCCTCAGAGAAAAAGCTGAATGAGTGAAATTTGCATAAGAATTTTGAAATGTTGCCCTATTGTTTTCTTAGAGGCTCAGTTTAATGTAGAAAACATCTGCTTGCCTTTGAGTGCTCTGCGGATCATTTGGTTGTTTGAGAAATCCCATTTCACTCCTTCCTACACTGCCTGGCTGGGAAGTGCTTGCTCTTGATACCTGTCAGACAAGAGGAAGAAGCAACAGGGTGGGGGAAAAAAAGAAAAAAAGAAAAGGAAAAAAAAAAAAAAGAAAAAAAAAAAAAGAAAAGAAAAAAAGAAAAAAAAAGGAAAAAAAGAAGCTGTTTTATACATATCATACTTTCTTTTCCCTGAGCATGGGAGTAACCAGAACTTGGCACACTCTGTGTCAGAGTGTCCTAAGCACTCATGACAGTATTCAAGGCCAAACGTAATAGCGATAATAATAGATACTAATTAGAGTCTTCAGAAAAACTATTTTGATTTCAATGGTGCTATTAGTAATATAAATAGAAGCATAGATTCCTGGAGCCACTAGGCCTCATATTAAGGATTGCATCCCTAGTTTGAACACTCTGGTTTGGAGCAAGACTATTCTTCTCCAGAATTTTCTGTCCCCCTGAGGAATTAATTCTTCTTTCTGTCTTCCAGTACTTAAGTCTAACAGCCCTTTAGGGCTTACAAAATATGCACTAGTTTTGTTTAACACTTGCTTAGCAGCTTTTGCATCATTACTTTTCTGTAATTAGAACACCTAGTGGCTATGATGATAGACACTGTACAAATTAGTGATATGGGCAACTAATTTCCTTTTGACACTCCTAAAAGGACAATATCTTTGCTTTGCTACTTTATTTGGTTGTCTTACAGTGGATCTAATCATACTTTTCCCCATACCTTGTTTTTTAAAGAAGGAGCAATTTTTCTGTATTCTGCTACTTGGCTTTTTGTTATTCTCCAGAGTCTACACTTGAAACCAAGCTATTCTGCTTTCTATGGTGATATTTTCTCTTTTCTCTATCTTGCACAGAGAAAAATGTTACTACACCTTTCTAATTTTGTCTGACATTGATAGTACAGATAAAATGTACTAAAAAAATAAATCCAAAACATGTAGAATCACTGGAGAAAAACCTTATAAGCAGCAGCAGAATATTTATCTTTATTGGATTGTACGGCAGAAGCTACACTCTCTTCCTAGAATGTTGCAGAGCAAAAGGATGCGTTAGCATCCTTTCTTCCAGGTTACAAAGATGGGATTCAATTCTTTTGGTAACAAATGCTTTAAGATATTCGAGGGAGTCCTGCCTACCAAGACATCTGCAGGTCTTCTGGGATTCCAGTGTCATGTCTTAGATAACCAACAGGATTTCAAATTGCATCACACACCTAAGCTAAGGTACCTGAATCACTTCCCAACAGTCCAGATCTGAGACTCATATTTCCATTTTTCTATCATTGGGCAATCTACATCTCATGATGAGAGACATAATAATCTTCTAAACATAGACATCGATTGCCACCTAGGGTACCGTGGGGTATCTGAGGCACCTGTGCAAGTAGGTAGATATGACCTAGGATCTACAGGACACTGTGCCCTCCAGGGCTGCCAGCTGAAGACAAAGAAAGAGACCATACAGGATTTAGAATGACAATATTTAGGCACTGTGTCCCTTCCGCAGTGTCTGTTTTGCTTCTTTATGGTCTGTAATAAATCCTGAAATTCTGTGTATGTGCTGTGTGGCTGGAGGGGCTTTGTAATAATTTTCCTACTTGATATGTTAATTTTAGATTGTCATATTTCTTGTGATGCCTTTTTTTTTTCCCTCTCTGTTTGTTTTTTTTTTCCCTCAATAACTGTAAAGCATTTCATGTTTATGAGGGAATTCCCAAAGGCGAAAGGTGTTGAATTTTTAACACAGACTTTTTTCATCTGTGTTTATTAGACACTGAAATTAAATATGTGTTAATAAAGAATACACATTTGTTTAGAGCTTTATAACTTAAAAATACTTTTCTGTCAGCACTCTCTTTGTTCATTACATGCCATAATTCTAAGCTTTTTTTACAATCACAGATGCACTTTTATGATAAGCATGGTCTTTTAATCTACTACATTTGCTGTGTTTTATAAAACACAAAGAAAACCAGTGAAAAGGGGACTGTTACAGTGACGCAGCCCAAACAAGCTACTTGGTGTCTCCCACTGGGTCCATTTGAGGGTCCTTGGGCTTTTGCTCTCCCCAGCTTCCTAGCTAATAAACAAATACGGTATTTAGGTTGAAATACGGGGCTTTAACTCATCTGCAAAATCTGAGTGCTGACTATTAAGAGATCTGCTGTTAAGGATGTGAAAAGTGCTGCTTTCTCCTCTGCCATCAGCTTCCTGTGTGACCTTGGGAAAGTCACTGCCTTTGAAATTCAGAAAAGGCTGTAGGAATTCAAGGTTCAGCTGAAAGCAGAAGGTGGTGAAGCCCGAGCTGAACTGCCAAGCAGCAAATGAGTCCCTGAGATCCCAGATGCAGAAAGGGTCACTGACATTGCCAAATCTTCAGGTCGCCTTGTGTACCCAGGGTAAGACTAGCCAAGATGAAGGAAATAATATATTTAAACAGTGTTCTGTCTCCTCCAGTTTGCTTGGGGCACTAGAGCTGTTGGGACCATCTCTCTGATAGGATAATGTGGGAGACAGGCTGAGCATTGTGGGAGACAGATTGAGCAGTTGTCAGGACAGCAGCAATACTCATCTCCGCAGAACTGAACACACAATGAAGAACAGAATTAAACCTACACCGAAGAAGCATCTGAGACTCAATACACCGCAGGATAACACAAGAAATTGTCTTCTGGCTTCTCAGGCTTGAATTAGTCTTCACAATGTGGCCTTAACACACCTAGTGTCATATGTACTGAAAAAAAGAAAGGCTGTTGTCACAGTGTCCTTAATCAATATTGTGCATTTTATACTGTTCAAATATCCAGAAATAAAAAGCCGACTAAGCGTAGCAAAGTGTTATCTAAATGCGTCCAGGATTATATGGCATGATGTCGAAGGCAATATTACACTTCATGTTTCTGTTCTAAAGGACTACATATATTGTTCCTTTTTTTTTTTTTTTTTTTTAAATATTAACATCTGTTGTATTATCCTAAACATGTAATTTTTGTTGTTGTTTTGTGGAAGCTTGGCTAATACAGGGTCCCAAAAGGTAAAATGCAGACTACACCTTTACCCAGAAAATAGCTTTCCTGCCTTGCAACTCAGGAGAAAATTCTTACCTACTTATTTTTCTAGTATATTCAGGTTGATGTCCTGTTTAGGTTTGCTGCCCCATGTATGAGCAGCTAGTGTGTGGCCTGTTACCAGATTGATACAAACCTTACATAGCACAGAGAGACAGAATTTAACATGTTAGAAGTAGAAAGAGTGCTCTTTTCTACCTTCATGCTAAAAAGCTTGGGGTTGTGCACTCACATTTTAATAAAGCACAAAAAGATCATCCAGCCAATGTTTTTGTATGTCCTTGACAGTCTTCAGAGATGTGCTGGTGGCCTGGTGCCCAAGGGAGAAGAGCAGCATCCTTCAGAAGACACAGTGAGTTGGATGCCCAAGGGGACCGAAACACTTCGAAGTGAGAGAAAGTTGATGGCACATGTCAAATAGCAGAACATCTTTTCTTTTTAATGTGTATTTGTCAATACCTTGGAAGTTGTGAGGCTTTTTTTAAAAGCTGTAGGAGCTGTGGAAGTTATTGTGTGAAATATCAGGGCTGCAAGACTTGGCTGTAGGTAGCAGCTCACCCCAAAGTAATTGATCTACCAGGCCACCCTGGAGGCAAACAACTGGGATGAAGAGGTACCTGAGACCTGTAGGAAAAGAAGGAAAGACATCTCCTTTTTGGCATCCTTCTCATCTTCAGAGATTTTATAAAGGCTCTTCACATGCTGGGGTGACACCTGCGGCCTGACTACTAGAGCAGGGCACTGAAGGTGGCTCAGGAGGCTGCAAGCTTTGCTAATGCTGCCAGGCATCTGTCTCCTATGAATGATGGGTGACAAGCACTGCACGGTGACATCAAGATCAGCAGCAGTTGTACTGAAATCTCGATATACAGCAGCCTAACCATAGCATAGTTCGTTGACTCCCAGAGGCCTGACACACCCCATAAGGACAGCAAACTGAATGAGGTACAACTGAAGAGGAAGACAGTGACAAGCTGCGCCAGCAATCACTGGTAGTTAATAGGAGGAGGATTTCATTTAACAACAGATTTGGGGCCAACTCATAACATATGTTGCATATTCCTTTTCTCTCTCTCCCTTCCTTCACACCCAGCAGATCCTTTTGGTTAAAAAATATGTTTAACTCACATCTCGTGAGTTAGGAAGTATTGCTTATGGTTCACTTGAGTTTCCCAGACTTCAAACAGCTCTGGCAGGCTTTTTTGGTGAGTACTGTTCATGACTGAAACTAAGCTTGTTGCCTGGCAAAGAGGGTAGGGACGTTTTTAGCAAGATGGGGATTAATAGGATTAATGATCCTTCTTCTGGGATCTGGTTATCTTCTATAGTGATTGAAATGAAACCTGTGAACCTTGGCTGTGAAATGCCTTGCTTTTACTGCAAAATATAATAACCTAATCTACACCCTACTTGCTATGTATTCCAATAGATACTTTGGTGTTCATGCTTTTCTGTGCCTTACATAGGACACTGGTGACCTTGTTAGGGGCAATACATTTGCATGACATTCCCTGGATTCATCTGTCTGCTTGCCTTTCTAATCTCACTTATCTGCTACTATAATTAATATTCCTTCAACTGGGCAATCAGCGAGTTTTTCTGTGTATTTTCCAGTAGAACAAACATATAAAAAAAAGCCAGTTATGAATTTAAAACCACAATTTTCCCTCACAGAATGAGTTTCTATCTACAGTAGCAACTTTGTGCTTCTGCTGGTGATGTTACGGGTGGAGGATCCAATCTGCTACCTAAATCACACTTTCATTTCAGATGCTTGGTTAACCCGTCCACCTAAAATAAGTTCCTTACAAAGCCAGTTAAGGAAGACAAGTGTCTTTTAATGTCTCCAGGCAAAAATCCTGTCTGTGTAACTCAGATGCCTAAACTTGGTAGGCAGGATTTCTGGAACGGTGAAGAACTTTGAAGTCATTAGCAGTAGTATTTATTTGACTGTTTCTTGTTTATTATTTTAATTATTAGTTTATTATTTGTCAAATGTATAAGAACTAAATGTGTATTCTATGCATTAGAGAGAAGTCTTCACATTTCCTATGCAGTGAATGAAGAGAATTAAAAATTCCTGTAGCACAATTCTCTTGAAGGTATTTTAATATTATGTGATCTGTGTTGCAGAGGTAACCATTTATTTTCATTTACTAGGCTAGGGAGACTGGTTTAGATTAGATGTTCTGGGCCCTGCCCATGTTGATGGCATAATGGATTTTTTCATTTGTTATCTAGTATATGAAAAATAATTTGAAAGGTTAAAATAAGGAAAGGAGAGGAGAGGAGAGGAGAGGAGAGGAGAGGAGAGGAGAGGAGAGGAGAGGAAAGAGAACATATCAACTCTTGACAATTTAAAGCACTTTACCCCAGGCAGATTTATTTTTTTTCATGTTTTTGTAATTCAATCTTTTTTTCAACCTCTCTTTACAAATCTAAATAAATGTTGAAAGTAAAATATTTTGAAAGAAAAAATCTTGGCACTCAGGGAACTAACTACCCTGCCAAAAACAAGGTTGTTCAGTGATCTTGGTGTCTGCGGAGTTACTGGAGAGTAGCCAGTTTCTAAATTGCTAGGCACATCGTTGGATTTTCCATGCTGAAATCCTAATTTAGGAAAACTAGTTTTTTGTTTTCAGTTTGCAGTGTTGGATTTTTCCAGACTTTAAGTTTTCTTGGTTTCTCCTTCATTGCCTTTAGAAAAAAAGACAGAGAATACCCTCAGAACTCCCCTCCTAGCTCTTCATGCTCTTATTTGGTTCAGTATAGGTCATGGAAATCTAGAGTCATTCTGTCTAATTTTAGGCATCTAAGGGAAATGGTTCATTTAGGAAAGTCCTTGTTCTACTTCTGGTTTTGGTTGTTTTGTTTTTTTTACAGATAATGCATACAACACACAGAAAACTGTTGATGACTTAGATGTGCCAAATTACTCGCTGGAAGTACATTTCTCTCACCAATAATCTTAAACAGACCCTGAAGGTAAAGCACCATTGATGGCCACCTACATCTTAGTGGGGTGAATTTAGACTGCGTACTAAAAGAGTCAGAAGAATTGCAGCCCTGTGCTCTAGACTTGTCTAGGCTTCTCCTTCCAGTTCTTGGGAGACAGGCTGCAGTGCCAGAGGCAGGGTGTGAGGGTGGCCAGATGTGTCTCTTGCCTTCCAGATTACCCAGCTAACGTGGCAGGCTGAACTCCCGCGGAGGGAAGCAGCTGTGGGTTAGGATACACAGCTGTGGACCAGCACTGCTCTGGATAAACACTCAGTGCTGTCTCTTCTTAAATAGTATGACCAGAATCTTTCGTTCACATTCAGGGAGAAAAATAGTGTAATAAGAAGTTCTGGAGATAAAGAATAAAGGAGAGATGAAAGCCTTAGGTGCAAGGGTAGAAAGCCCCAGATATACAGAGCTCTGATTCCCTGTATCTGGGCAGCTCTCCCTGGGGAGAACAGACTGCTTGTAAGTGGATCCTTCTTTAAAACCAGTGACTCTTAGGTGGGTTGGGCTGCTGGCTTTGTAAGAAGCAAGTTTAATTGTTTCTTAATATAGACATCCCTTCAGTGCTTTAAAACAAAACAAAAAGACCTAATTTAATTCCACCAGGCTTTTTGTGTCGTGACCTTTGTGCAGTGCTTGAGTTATACAGTAAGGAAAAGGTGTCTCTTTCTTGCATTACAGATTCATGAATTTTTAAACTTGCAGTATGGGGCAGCTGCTCTCAAGTAACAGTTGGAAACTGGTATTCTGTCCAGCAGTGCATAATTCCCAAGAGACCAGAAAGGAATCAGTAGGACCTGAAATGAAAGGTACATCTCTGATGCAACAAAAAAAACCCCAGGAGAATCTTCCCTCTTTCCTACCTTTCCCTATTTCTTGTCTTACCACTTTTATCTCATTATCTTTCTGTGTTGAAATATTGTTTGTGTCCAACAAGAAGCACTTATGTTAATTAACAAAGAACACATTAGCATAATTGTGAATGTATCATCTGATATGACTCCAGCAGGGAAACAAGAAACTGTTGAAATATAGAACCATAAAAGCTGGGATCTCTGTTGCACTTTCAACAGCAACCTTTTAAAAATATCTACCAGAGTTCATTTCTTATGCCATTTATAATACTAGTTGTAAGCAAATAAAATTTCTTCAGTCACTGAAGTCCGATAAGCACATCTGTGTCTATACCAGTATTTTTCTTTTTCTTTTCAACCGAGAAGAGAAAAAAATCTGGACACTTCCCTTTATAATTGTAGTGCTCCCTTTCGCCTGCTTTGTACATCTTAATTGTGGGCTTGTGTATGCATGAGGTATTTGCAGTGCTAAATGGACACTGCCACTTTTTATGCTCCTAACAGAGCCTTCATCTTGCTAAACCAAGGCATCGTTGTGAAGGACCAGTGTGGAGCTGATGAAAAAACTCTTCGCAGCAGAATATCTCTATTGAGTCCAGTTATCCCAGGGGAGTTGGAGTTAATATCCCATTGCCTTTTTGAGATCAAGCTCAGGATCACTGCTCTAAATATGCTTTGTTGGATTGATTACCAAGGCCAGGTTGGATGGGACTTTGAGCAACCTGATCTAGTGTAAGGTGTTCCTGCCCATGGCAGAGGGATTGGAACAATATGGTCTTTAAGATTTCTTCTGACGCAAACCATTCTATGATTCTATGATTACTGACAGCAGTAATTTCTCTACGGTATAAATTGTTGACAATTAGTGAAATACATTAATGTTATGAACTTTTCATATCTTTTGGTGATTTGTAAACCTGTGAGCTATCGTACCCTAATCATAGAAGAAAAGGATTGTAGAAAGAAAGTTGTTCATTCAAGGACCATGATATTAATCAAGCAGGTAAAAAAGAAATTGCTAGTGTCAGCTTTTTACAAAAAATAATAAAATTCATGTTTAGACATTAGCTAAATATTGAAAAATACTCTTTCTGAGTTACCTGATGTAAAAGGTTTTTTTTCTTTTAAAAAAATATTTTACATAAAATGTTCAATTTGCAGGTTTTTATCAGAAAAGTTCTGTTTTTGTTAGAAAGCAGCAACCAGAAAATGTGTACTCAATCATGATGTAAAGACATATACAGTGAATATGCAGTAGACTATATAGAGATAAGAGACATGAGAGGAAAAGCTTGTTTGCTAATGATTCCAGGTAAAATCAAGTTAAAGTGAAGAAGTCCTGAGCCATTTGTTTATTACTTACAGACTTTTAGCTTTCTCTTTATTAAGATCACAGCATCTCTTTAGCCTTTCATATTGCATTCCTCCTTTATTATTCTGGCACAATTTAAATTAACATAAAATACCTGTGACTTTTTAGCATTGGCAACAACTTACAAGGAAGTTTGAGCATCACTGTTGGCAACTGGTAAAGAAAGAGAAGATGTTATTCTGTTTGGTGATCATCTGGAGAGCAACATCTTCTAATAACATTGGAAGGAAAATAAAATCATTTTGAGTTCTTCTAAAATTTCAGGGAACTGGCATACATATTTGTTGCTTCCACTTTGCCCCTAAAGATGAAAGCACTAGAAAAATGAGCTGTCTGTCTCTGGAGAGGGTATGTCCTTGTCCATGTAATTAGAAAAAGGAAAAGAATATTTGTATCTAATAGGATAAGCACTAATTTCAGTGGATTATGTCCTCAGTTTCACTTTTCCCTTTCAAGGGGCTTTCACATCAACTCTTTTTATCATTCAAAAATATAAGAAGTTCTGGACACTTTTCTTTCTTTCTTTCTTTCTTTCTTTCTTTCTTTCTTTCTTTCTTTCTTTCTTTCTTTCTTTCTTTCTTTCTTT